>JAGXJF010002285.1:0-75005 GCA_019208055.1 Stipa capillata
TAAAAGACTGCCGGCTCAGTTCAGCTGGATGAAATGCGTGGCTTTCGGCTTCACTTCTTTCTCTTTCTTTTTCTTGAAAGGTGGCTTGAGTAATTACCCAATATATGTATACATCGGAGCACAGCAATTCGGGTGACACGAACCGAGCGCACATCGATCATAGTACAGAAGTAAACGATCTAGTTCTCTGACCATGGAGGGAACGCGAAAGATAAAGAAGTAAGACAGAGAAATAACTTGATATGGAACGTGCTAATATGTTTCAAGAAAGATCTACCATGTGTCGCATTTAAAAATTATATCATTGTTGGTTGAATCAAATTGTGCAGAATATTCTTAGAGCTTTCGCGATTTTGCTCACCGGGAAAGATAAAATGTCTCCGATCATGCAACTCAAGAGATGAAATTGCACGGGGCCAAGGGTCTAAACCAAACATTCACATATTCTAGCTCAAGGGGAAAAGATTCATACAAAAGATACTCCCAAAAGTTAAGTGCACGAATCATGAAATTAGTGAAGCAATGTCTGGTCTTGCAGACCTCAAATCGGCCGCATCTGCCGATTAATTCACCGTCCCGGGTAATGGGCCGCACAGAACTGATTTATCATCGCATCCTCCAATTTCTTTTGGTCTAAACTTAAGGCCGAGCTTTCGAAATTCGGTTGAGCCGTCGTCCGTTGCCGAACTATTATTGTCTACATGTGTTGAGTTAGTCGAGTACGAGGAGATCGATCCCTCAGAAAAACCATAGCCGCCGGCTGTGTCGACTTATCCGTCTCTCGGCTCCGACGGCTGGGAAAATCACGGATCAATATTTGATATATATATTAGATTTCTTTTAATATTAGATTTATATATCTTTGATGATGGTGGAGACGATATCATACTGAATAAAAGTCTTCCAACTTCATCTCTATCCTGCTATGCTTGTCACAGCCAACGTTAGGGAGCTAATGGTGTATTTGTTCCGTGGATTGGCAACTCCTGATTCGGCGCATTGTCGTTTGGCACTTCGGTCTGACTTGGCAATGGTGACGGCATTGGCAGCGTTGAGTGTGTTTGGTTTCTGGTTCTCCAGTTTTATCCTTTTGTGCTCTTGGTCTTCTTTCCTGGTGGTGCGGTGATGAATCAGCGGTTTGCCAACCTGTCTTGCGAGAGATGTGTCTCCAGTCACAATATATTCAGTGGTCGTGGGTTCCCACCTATTAGGTGTGCGAATCATATGGCTCTACAAAACCTTTGAGGTTAGTATAATTTGTGTAGGTTTTGTCTTCTACTCATTTTTCATCGAAGATTTAGAGGAATGCTAAGATGTAAAGAACTGAGCTAAAAATGACGAGAACAGTTTGTTTTCAATTTTTTCTATCTATGGTACTATCTTCGCTTTATCAATAAAGTTAGATTGTTGCTTTAAAAACATGCATTGAGTTAGTAATGAAGACATGGCATATGAAATTAGTAACTGGTAAAAGGATTAGAGACGGGTAAACTATGTCTGATAATTTTGACAACAGTATGAGTTCAAATATTGACGATACATGAGAACACCAATTGTCTGTATGGGTTCGACTATCGTTCATATTTCGATTAATCGGTCGGCTGTACCTCATCCTTGCGATGATTATATTCCGTTTTCTCCTCAGCACTACTTTCTAGGAATCACTGTTATAGACGTACTGTTTATGTTGTAGCAATAGACCTGGATCGTTCATTTTAGATCCATCGAGTGATAAGCTGAAGCACGGTATAGGGATACACATCCGCGTTTAGTGTAACTTGAGCTCATTAGGTCTGACTTAAGGTATTAAATGGGTCCATAACACTACGTGAGAGTCGTGCCGTGGTTTCAATAAATGAAGCTGTTTTTTTTCCTTCTTGCTCCGAAGAAAATGTAACTATGGGAGGATGCATGTCACCTTCTTCTCTCCCTCTAACTATGTGAGGGTCTTATCTTTGGTTTGATAAATGAAGCCTGGGTTTTTCTCCTTGCTCGAAAGATGTAACTGTGTGAAAATGTGTGTCTTCCTCATCTCTCTCTCGCTGAGCAACAAATGAAGTCAGGGATTTTCTTTTTACTTGAAAAGAATGTAACTATGAGAGGATGTATGGAGGTGTTTGGTTAAAAGCCACACTTTGTCACAGTTTATCACAATTTGGCTAAAAAAGTTAGACTAGTGGTTGCATGGTTCACTGTCACAACTATAATTTGTCACACGTTTTTAACCTTATGATATATGTATAGTACACTCACCTTTCAGTTAGCTTATCATAGTTATGGCTTTATCTTCTAACTATGTTAGCCAAAAAAAATGACATGCTTAGACATTTATAGACTTCGACTAAGTAGGCCCTCCCTCCTATCTCTCCTCATCCCTCTCTAATTGCCGATGTGAAAATAAAATAACTATGCACTTGAGATGCTAACAAAGTGCAACATCAAGAACATAATTCAGAAGCCAATAAATATATCTTTCCTCTCTTTATTCAACACAAATGCACAATATAATATACTAAACTTAGCTTGAGGTGCACTTCAAGATTTAGTTTGGTCTTTTTATAGTGTACTGCTCTTGTAGACCGTAGTTTGCAGGTGGTCCTTGTGTTGCCATTAAGCCTTTCAGCATTAGTAGCCTAGGGCAACCATTGGATTGCGCTAGCTTTTTTTTTCATTTTTCTTTTTTGCGAGGAGACTGCGCTAGCTGTTCAAACTTCAAGCCAACCGTTAATACTTAAAGCTGTAGTAGTATTATTTTTATTTTTGGGTTTGCTATTTCCTTTTTATTCTAAGTCTTTTTGGGGGGCTTTTGGACTAATTTTGATCCAATGATTAAAAAATGTAATCTATACTTACGAAAGCTGAAAGCATAAACCACCTTACAAATAGACACCGCCTTATATATTTTTTACTTCTTTCGTATCAAAAATCTTGAAAATTCATTTTTAAGTTGTCCATAATTTACTGTCTTGAATAGATACGTGATGCATACAATTCAGTACTTGACGTATAGAACAAGACTAACTTGCCCCAGCTAGAAAATTTCTACAAATAAGAGAATTAGCTTGCCAAACTGGAAACGTGGCATTGCTTCAATGGCATATGTTGATATGCAACTTGGTGAATTAGTCGACTAAAACGTTGTTGACTGGATGACTCATGACACACCAACTCGTCTCTCTTTGCAGTCAACTTCAGAGAAAATCTAGCTACTTAGCTAGGTAGGTGCATTGTTTCTTTCATCGAAAAGAAATGGCCGGAAGAGTCACTGAGATTACCCTTATAACTTGTGTCGCAGCTTTGTACCCCGGGTAAATTCAACTTTTACAAATATTTTTGTCAATTAGGTAATTAAAAAAATTCCTAGTTACATGTATAATCATGTTTTACTTGCAACAAAGTGTAATTATGTTCTGAACTTTTCTGGTGGGAGTCCCTACACTTGCTTAATTGTGTCTTGTACTCTATAAAAATGGCTAATCCTGAGTGACAGGAAAATGAACTAGCATGAACCGATCGAACTGCTTGAATGGGACCTCAAGGCGCATCATGGATTCATGGGTCCCTTAACTTGCTTAGTTGAGTTTGTCAAATTAGGTAATCTATGCGACGGGACAATGATATAGCAGGAACATAATTATCCTAATTAAATGCTTGAATGGGATAGCTGAAGTTGTAAAATTAAATTACTTCACCGTAGCTCAGTTGCGGAGCCAGGATTTTAGAGTTTATAGGAGCGAACTTTTAAGGTAAAAAATACGATGCAAGTAGATCCACCTAGTCAACATAACTAATGGCTCAAAATTAGTTCAGATTCTCAAGATTCAAGTGATGCAGCTACCATAAACATAAAACACAACATAAATACGCCCATCTTACTTCATCTCTAATTTACATGGTAGCATACTCTTCAAATTGTGTACGCAGACCTGGATCATCATCAACGTCAACTTGATTAAATACTTTAGAAACACGAGTTGCAAAATGTTTGTATTATGTAGTGTTTCAACAGCTTAGGATTTCAATGGCTTCATTGTCTTATGAAGTTCCTACAACATCAAAGTTACAATAGAAATTAAGTGTTCTACATTTCTACTACTCTAACTTAGATAAATATGGCATGAAATTGAAGATTTCGAAGAAGGAAAAGGAGGAAGGATGTGCTGGTTGCCGCTGCTGCATGTGATTTGGAGCTAAGCCACGGCCTGGAGCACCATTGTCACAGTCATTGCTCCGCTCCGAGCTCCTCCTCAGTCTCGACGTTGGTGATCTAGCTCGAGCCCCCGCGGTGTGTCCATGCGGGTGTGGCCGCGTGCCGTTGAGTGCAACATGCAGTGGAGGTCGTGTGAAGCGTGACTGCGTGAGAACTAGGTATTTGAGGCTTTGAGCGGAGGCAGAAGATGGAGGATGGGCTAGGCAAGGCATGAGTCACTTAAGGATGTGGCTTTATTCCAGACGATTTATTCTTGCATCGAAGCGTCTGAACATTTTCTAGACGGGTGAGTTTTATGGAATTGTCTGGACGTCCCTAATCCGTGACCCTTTTTTTAAATCGTTTGGAAGTGCCGTCTGTGATAGATATTTTTGTAGTAGTGATGGTGAGCTTTTTTGCAATGCTTTTCACTTGATTGCTTGGACATGAAACATAGGGACATGTTAGATCTCGTCTCCATCCTCCCATAACTCTTCATTCACCTCCGATCCTCTATTGCTGCAGCTTATTGGAGCTCAGAGCTTGGCTCTCATGGCCGAAGATAGGGGGTACCCTACTTAGCATCCGGAGGCCTGGGGGTGGCCGCCCTGCTCGCCCTGGTGCTGCCCTTGCCATAGCTAGTTTGTACTCTTTTCGGACACGTTATTTGTGAAACAACTAAAAGATTATGCATTAGATGTTATCGTGATACTCATTCAATATATGCTGCTTTCACCTTGGTAAATCATACCAAAGAGCTTACACAAATTTGTAGAGCATAAACATTACGATGTCAACAACAAATGAAATGACCTCTCAAATCTCCAATATATGCACTGTATCTTTAATTAGGTGGTATCTTAATTATTGATTTGCTTAACAAGTTTGTATCTCATTAGGCTTGGGAGAAATGTGGGCCCACAAACACATTCTTTAGCTATAGGCGCCCGTGTCCTTCCCTCGGTTTAAGAAGCCATACAAGACCGGCAGTCAGACCGGAAGAAAATCGAACCAACGTCCTGTGCAGTTTGGTTCTGCTTAAAGACCGTTTGTGCAAGTGAACTGGTCAGAATCGGTGAAACCGTGATTAGACCGGCCGGTTTTGCTTTAAACCGTCGCCCAGTCCAACCGGCTGGGCAATCTCCACCCTCCTGTGAGAGAAGCCCACGCTTGGGTACCAACTGGGCCAAGTTAGTTGTTGTCTTTGTACTAGAAACAAGTACTTAATTCATGATTTCTCTACCATACAACTAAAATCGTGACCGATGAACTGATGAACCGAGACAATCACCCGTTCGTTCACCAGTCGATTTTTTAAACTATGGTCCCCCAGTACAACATCTTATTGCATCTTTATTCTTATTTTAAAATTTTCAATAAATTGTATCTCATGCAAGATACAACTTAAGACTCTTATGTCATGCATCAGAGGCAGCTCTTTGTCTCGTCTACCTCAAAAGCTGAATTGGCATATATTTAGATATAAGTAAGATGGATCATTATTGATGGCCCCGTGTAGTTTTTATTATATCAAGACATCATCAAAATTGATACTTCCACAATTTATTCTCATGCAAAACAAAGCATCACACTCAGGGCAATTATTTTAACTTGTATCATATGCATTAAATATGTTAAGATATAATTCTATGAGTAACTTGTATCTTAATGTTACATCTAAACAACTGTCATTTAATATATTTTGTGAGAAAAAAATAACTTGTCTTAGATTCTGTAATAAGAACCATATTGAGATTAAAATATAATATATCTCTTTCCTCCTAATTAAGTCTGCATATCAGCATTTTGCTTAGTTGGCAAATTTCAAATACAACTAATATTATTGCATTGGAACTGCCCTCAAAGTAATGTGGTATAGGTTTCACTATGTGTACGAACGAGCAACACATCATTCGTTTTCTGAGTGGAGTATCCAAATACTGAAAGCTGTGCTGTTGGTGCTCGACACAAATATTTTCTTATTGATGTATTTATAGGATAGATTGTACATGCTCTGCTCTCTCACGCTAATGTAGTTTAGATTTGTGGCAATTGAAAAATCGAGATTATGTGATTGAAGCAAAGGAGAGTGACAACGGACTTTTTTCTCTTGTGAACTGTCATTTATTTCTTCGTTATGTTTTGTCTTAAGATCTTGGCTGCGCAGATTCCCAATGTGCCCGTTGCGCCGTCCAACCCGACCTGCTGCTCCTCTGCTCGAGCTGCAGAGAGTGTTGCGTTTGTTGTACATCTCCTGCCTCTACTTCTTCTCGAGCTTCCGGGTAAGGGTTCCTGACGTTCACCAGACGGCTTTACAACACCCTCGGGCTAACAGGGAGGAGGGAGATGGCGGACTAGCGGTAGGTTGCGAGCAGTGCAACGAGGCAGCGAGACACCGGCTGCCTTGAGAGGTGGCCGACGGTGATGGACGGACGAGTCGGGGGAGAGGGTTGTTCGAGGCAATAGACGGGTGCGAGCAAATCAAATGATGGTTGAGGCGGCTGATCTGGGGCAAGGATCGAACGGCCGACACATCCTGCCTTCCTTTATTAATTTCTTCTCCAAATGGGTTGTATTTCAGAAATATCTATTGACGACCACAGTCACGGAATACTAAGAATTCTACTATTTTCACACTTTTTGTATATACGACAATTAACGCCTAAGCGGTAGAGCAAAAACGGGAAAAAGTATCGCTTTTTCTTGGCATGACAGCTCAGCTTAAATTTGTTGCTCTTGGTAGATTTTTTTTTATTTTGAAAGATTTCTTTTAAAGCTCAGCACCTCATATGATGATAATGATGACGTTCTCAATTGTGCTACTCTCGAGTACTATTAACTGAAGTAACCTTGATCACGCACCCTAGCTGTCCCACCACTAATTCATCACTGCGCAATCACCACCACCAAACCATAACTGTCATCAATGGCTATTATCGTACACAAAAATTGTACGCACTAAGATTATGAACTCTTCTTTTCGAAGGAAGTTAATAATTCTCGTTTAAACGATAATATCGATCAGAATTATGACTTGTGATATACATTATTGCAAAAAACTGCAGAAAGATGGAGTATGACGGCGAAGTAATTTATCAAATCATATATGTTTTTGCAATTTGTATCATATATCATAGGAAATACATCTTACAACAAAATGTACTTACACACATATCTCATATGATACTATATGTCAGTATATGTACTAATAGCTATTACTTTGAGTATACCCATATGCTATTTCCTAAAATACTACAATGCGAACTACATGAACAAATTGCAAGTGAGTACATAATTTTTAGCATGTCTTTAAAATACCTTTATGTTTGCACTAAAAGGAGTATCTCCAAATATATGCGTGGTACATATATATCACCTACATGGGTCTTATATACTCATCAGCTATAGATATACATAATCCCTGTTATACTACCCTCTAGATCACGTGAAATGACAGTGTAATTACACCCGATTATAAGATAGATGGTTCTAATATCTTATTATTAAGTGTACAGTTTACAACTAAGTACAAACTATCAACAAACAGAAGATTTAATGACAGAGCTACACATTTAGGTCCCGACCGTATCACACAACTATTGGTTTTATGTACATCTCAATCCCAACCAGGTATGACCACTCGGGGCCCACCGTCATAAGGCAAAATCGCACACTGGTTCCATGTACCAGGCAAAATCATTTGGCAATGGGTCCAACACAACATATATTTACTCCTGTAAATGTGTCAATCGGCGGCGGCGGTTCGCACATTTCTTTTCCCCCTCATTTGTCCCCCACCTTATTGTAGGATCATCTCAAAATTTTAGCAAAAACTACGTACCCGTATCGAAACCTCAATAGATGTCCTCATCCACCAACTCGAAATTCAAAAATTCAAATTCACCCAAAGTGCTACTCCCCATAAATGACTCTCAATTCTACCTAACTGAAGCTCAACCAAGAGTTGAGACAAAACCGAGGAAATGGCATGGAACGCGACAATAATTCGATATGCTCAGTAATATAATTTGTTTATCCATAGCAACGTACGGGTATTTGGCTAGTTTATCATGGAATTGTTCCAGGATTTGGGTGAGTGACGTATGGGCCAGGCGGCTAAAATATAAACTGGTGAAATTTAGTTATTACTCCCTCTAGTTCCTAAAAGCTATCGTGTTAGATATGAGTACAGTCAATCTTTTGAACATGGCTATTAATATTTTTAAAAATATTTAGATAGCATAAATTTATCTCGAAAAGTACTTTAAAATATATAAAAATTTGTAAATATACCATACTAGATGTTACTGATTAAAGTTGTATTCTGAAATTTTCTCTATATTCAAACTAATAGCTTTTAGGGAATCGGAGGGTAAACTTATAATGCAACTGCCAGAATTTTTCAAAAGAAAAAGTAGGGATATAATGAACATGCATACTCTAGAATTTGTTGAAACAAACCAGGATTACTTATAGTTACAGATAAAGTAAAATTGCTTCTTGCCCTGTTATGATTTATGCACGAATCCTCGTTACACGTATATATAAGATCGAAACAGGTGCACTTCGCCTTTTATGAGAGTCGAAGTGATTAAACGAGGGTACGCGTGGCCAACGTGCACAAGAATGGAAAACGAGATTGTTAAATAAGGACGAACAGACCTAATTTCCCTAAAAATGACACACTTGACAGTATACCAACTTAATAAACAGCTACGCTATTCTACTGCTATGTTAGAACAGCTTATTCCTACGCCTGTAGATTTTACGACTTTTTATTATAGAAAATTTACAATATTTTTCTATAGACATTTTAAGACTGGATATTTATGATATCTTGTACTGAAATTACGACCTTTAGTCTTTGCTATCTTGTTTATTAGAACTATGATCTTGTATATAATTTTATGATTGTGTGTAGAATAAGTATTCTAAATCTTGCTGTCAAATAGCACTACTTAGGAGAATATATACTGTCAAAAAGACTTAATGAGAATATTTAAATAAAAATTAATTTATTTGAAGTAAGACAAAAAAATTACGCGAGCTGTGCGATTTATCATGGCATGTACTTTGTGCTGGTAAAAAAGAGTGTGAATAACATAACAAATTATAGCTCACCAGAAAACCTGGGAAGAAACTATCATGATAAATTAAGCGACCAAACGCCATGATTATGCTGGCAGGGCTGTCCATTGTCCTGCCCTCCCCGCCCCGATAAGCAAGCTTTGGTGGTGCTGCTGGCTGCTCGCTCTCTCTCTCTCTCTCGCTATCTCCTAATCAAACCCAAATCACTCCCTTTGGCGCGGCTACGTCTCTCTCTCTCTCTTCTCTCATCCCTTTCTACGTCTCTCTCTCTCTCTCTTCTCTCTCTCTGCATCTGTCTGTCTGTCACATTAGCAACAACTCTTACAGCCGGTCGCCGACGCCCAGTCCGTCCTACCTAGATCAGTACTACTACTACTGCTGCTCCAGTGATCTACCCCCGCTGTCTCTCTCAACAACTCCGCTTTAAACCCGAGGCAGGGCTGCGGCGCTGCGACGCGGGGGGGCCGCCGGCGACAGCGGCTGCCCCCGCTGCGGAGGCGATTGACTGCTCACGGCGGCGGCGGCCGTGTGGAGAACGAGTTGCCTCGCGTGCCCGTACCAGCAAGCAGAAGGTTTGTGCTGGTGCTCTCTTCTTGTCCCTGTGAAATCGGTGTTTGTGAGCTTGTTTTGGGTTGCTGGTCGAGTTCTTGCAAGCCGGAAACATGGACAACGGGAGAGAAAAATCCTGGATTTTGTTCATCTTTTGCTTGGGCTTGATTCTGCGTCGGCTTTGGCGGATCCGGGGAGATTTCCGCCCAAATCTTGCTTCTTTGGAGCTAAAGATTCCGTATTTCTGATACCGGTGTCCTCTCCGGCCGGATTAGCTCTAGAAATTCGGAAAAATTGCGGTTTTTGTTGGTAGCATTTGCCGATGCTGATGAAACTTTAATCTCTTCGACGGCGATTAGAGGTACGTCGGGGACTATTTTTTGTCAAAATGTGAGATTCTGGTGCTAATTGTAGTGGATCTGAGGGCATTGCATCCAGTTATTCAGTAACACCTCAGAGCATTTGCAAAAGGGAAATGGATGTTGTTCAGAGATGTACCCGTGAGTTGTTGGGGACCTGTTTAGTTAGTGCAAAAGGCGCCGCCTTTTCTGCGTAATTTGGCGGTGTTTCTCGTGGGTTTTGATGGGCCTCGGTTGTTAGTTGTTACATTCGATGCATGGTAGGTACGAAAGTTTTCTTTTTGGGAGTGTTCAGCAATGTTGGTGCAAAATCTCGTTCCTTTTAGATTGATCCTGTCTTAGAGCAAAAGTGTGTGGGCCTTTGCATGTAATTATGATTCATAATGGATCTTAGCTACTTGGATTAGATATTTGGGGGTACATCTTTCAGCTCTATGGTGAAACTTGCCAATGCTGATGAAATTTCCTTGTACGGAAAGCTCTCCCTGTGTTCTGTGTTTCATCTTCAGTTAATTGTGCGTTTTATTGAATTGGAGTGATTAGTTTTGGTGCACTGCACTTATTTTAGCATTAAACCTCGTACTTGGTGAGTGGGGGTTCAGGTGCTGTATTTGCTGTTAATTGCAAACTATTGTGACTTTTTAGATGGTTTGTTGGATCTGAGTTGGCTGGGGTTTGCTTTTTGATTAAATTTCAGAGCTTTTGCTGTTAGTTGATGTACTTTGGTTGGTTGTTTGTACAATGCCGATGGGCTTTATTATTTGTGGTGTCTTTGGATATGGTACACAATTTATCTTTAGTGGAAAGATGAGATCATTTTGGAGATAATGCTGAGGTTTTAATCACTTCCATGTGAGGACACATTATTTTTCTGAATGCAACCCTTGTGGAATTCTTGCATCTAGACTCTTTTCGGGATCCTATTGGATTCTGTTTTGCAGAAAGTGGGACTTATGCAGGTAATGATGGAAGCTTAGTTCTCCTTGGTGTATCAACTGTGTTTGGTTGGATCTAAGCTGATTTCTAAATGTTTGGAGTTTTCTGGCCTTACAAGTGCCTTTTATTCCTCAATGTTGTTTTTCCCTTAGTAAAAGATGCTTGTTTATATATTATATGAGGGTATTTTGTTTATTTGGTTTGAAAGATCTCTTTATCAAATTTGGCAGTTCTGTAAGCAGTGGTTTGATGATACATAACCTTTTCTCAATGCAATCAGTGAGGGAGAGCCCTACTGAAGTATATATGATATAACAATATACACTTACAAAGTACAAGAAGGGGATTCATATGACCCCAGAAAACAAAAGAACAAGGTTTACTTTATTTCATTTTCTTTTGCGAAGTCAACATAGAAGTTTACTACTTAGGAACAAGCAACTATCCTTACAAGTTTGTACTTTGTAAAGCAAAACAAGAAGATGGCGAACCATCCATAGACAATCAACTAACATTCAAGCCAGCCTATGTG
The DNA here is from genome assembly GCA_019208055.1 of Stipa capillata. Classification (NCBI taxonomy): domain Eukaryota; kingdom Viridiplantae; phylum Streptophyta; class Magnoliopsida; order Poales; family Poaceae; genus Stipa; species Stipa capillata. Next base: position 11,654 of record JAGXJF010002285.1, read on the forward strand.
GGGGTATATGCTCTTAGAAAATCTGTCTGGTCGTTTTCATGCTGAACCACCTATGCTTTATAACTATGAGCTTTGCTTGTAATGTGGAAGCTTGTCAATTTAATTCTACGTGCGCAAATCTTTAGCTGCTTTAGGAAACTAAAGATGCTTGGAGTGTATTTAGGTTTATTGGTGTTTTTGAAGCTAAACCAGAATCAGCAGAAATGCTAGCCTAGTTTGCGTCAGCTGGCAGTGCATGGGAATTAGTCTCACATGTGAAGCATAAGAGCATTGTATAAAATTACCCATACTAACTTCGCTTTATCTTTTTGGGTGAAGTGGGAACAAACGTCCTTGGCTGTTAGTACGTTTCTACCCTGTGGCTATAGAGGTAAATGGATGAAAAAGAAAAATCTGGATATCATGGCATAGGTGAATTTTCCATATAGTAGCTCTGCTATTACTTTTTTCATTATACTGTCCATTTAAATGGCCATGCCACAGTGCTGATAAACTGGTATTCCTATGTAGCTTATACTGAAATTTCTACTCTGTGGATATGTTTCTTCTTTGTGTGTTTGTGTGTGCATGAGGACAGCATGGTTCACCTTTGATGGTTTTGGCCCGTGAATTTTGTTTTATTTGAAAGAGTGTGAATGCTATGTACTTATTTGATGAGATGGATGATGTTTATGGTCTTTGCTCTTTGCCTTCAGACAAAAAGATGTGCCAATGTGGATCCTTCTAGAAGTAAAATATATTTAAATCGTAAATATTGCTCTTGCTCGGGATTGCCTTAATACTAGCAGAATGTCAAGGGTACCAAAATGGAAGATTGAAAAGGCCAAAGTCAAGTTGTATTTCGGCTCCAATTCCATGCCACAGATGTAAGTTCCAATACATTTATTCTATAAGGCCATTTCTTTGCTTTCGTGGTGGTTGTTAAGATAAAGGATGGTGAACCAAATTCCACATTCTTTGGGATTACTAATATGACCTGTGCGGTTTCTATAAATCATTCAGAATTATTGCGTGTTTCTGCAATCCATATTTGAATAATCTTGACATGGATACTTGTTTTTGTTGCAGATTCCATCAACAGGATGGGACACAACTATTTTTGTCCTTCATCTCTGCTGATACAGGAAAGGTAACTGCAAAAACAAATAAAGCAAATGTCAGGAATGGAAGCTGCAAATGGCCGGATCCTATCTATGAAGCAACACGACTCTTCAGGATTCTAGGACTAAGACATATGATGACAAACTCTATAAGCTTGTTGTGGCCATGGTGCGTTCTATAAACTGTTTCCTTTGTCCTATATCTTCCTCTGTCTAGCGCATGCACATATGTTCTGTTTAAGGCGTTGATATCGTGACCACAAAAATGCTGGATGAACTTGCTAATAAGTGACGTTTGCTCTTTCTCCCTGTCTTCTTGAAACAATCAGGGACTTCTCGATCTAGTATTCTTGGAGAAGTTGATGTGAATCTTGCCGAATTTGCAGAAGCACTGAAGCCTGTTTCAATTGCACTTCCTCTCCGTGGTTGTGACTTCGGGTACAGTATTACATGTATGGATTTTAGATAACACAGAAAATAGTCTTTCGCTGTGCTGAAAAGTAACCTGACAATTCTGTTCTCTGTTTTCTTGCCTTCTTGTTGTTCTTTCTAACGCTGTTTCTTTGATGAATACTATTGCAGGTCACAGCACAACTCCTCAGCACCAAAACAGGCTTCAGGTTTGGGCACCATGCAACAATTAAATTAGTATTGGGACCATTGGTTCCAATTCTTATGAGTGCTTTCTTGCTACAGAGAATTTGAGCAGCAAAGAGAAACTGGCACCAGAAGTTCCAGCAGCTAGTGAACCAAAGAAGTCATGATCCTTCTGAAGTTGTTGTTGCTTCATCAGACATGGTAGTGATAAGGTTGGTTAATCTACTGAGTGATTTTGCTGTTACCTTTGCTTATTTTGATAAACACATGTGACTCTGTCCCGAAAATGAACTCTTAGATTTCCTTGGGTGAAAGCAGCCTAATCACAAAAGCATATGTCTATTGTACATTGCAGCAAGGCCTATACTCGTCACATCTGATATGCCTCTGTATATTTGTTTCGTGTGGTAGCATTAATTCCATGATTCCATGGTTTGCTAGTGAAGAAGATTTCGAAATTGTTTGACTTGACGACATGTAATAAATAGACCAAGATGACACCCAGATTGGTTTGTTGAGAGTGACCATGGTACTCTGATAATCTCCAATAAACAAAGTATGTAGCCTATTAGAGGATATATTTGAAATTTTGAAGGGACTGCCGTCCTTTAGCTGCTTTTACTGGCAAGAAATTGCTAGAGAATTTATCTGGTTATGCCTAGATTCATGATAACCTTTGCAATCTGCCTATCCTGCAGTGCGTACTGCTTTCACTTAAAAAGTATAAAAGCAGTGTAATGTTTGAATATTGACATAGAAGTTCCTACTTTAAGAGAAAGTGTGTGTCTGTGAGAAGAGACAGAAGGGAGTGGGTTTAGTTAAACCATGTCTTTTTTTTGTATTTCTTCATTTGATATAATTAAGTTACTTGACAACCACCATAATTATCTTTATCATTTGAAATAGGCTAATGCAAGGATTAAGCTAAAAGAAGCTTCGTTGGGGTTCCCTTTGGTGGAAGATTCTGCGGGGTCAACTGAAGACTATGAAAACTCGTCACATACCTCAGATGGTTTTTATTGCTGAAAAGAATGATCCATATGGCGGTCATGAAATCAGTAGCTTTAGGAGCACACACTCAGGTGATCTACCGCTGTGCCCGACAAGTCAAAGTCCTACACCAGAGAAGGGGCCACTCGGGGTAAGCGTCTTTCACCACAAGAGAGCAATGATTGGACTCATGGCTGGAGTCCTGAGTTCTCTGCTGGTCATGATCTAGCTGCTGCTCATGAGGAGAATATCGACTGAAGACCAGATTGGAGGTGGCTGAGTCAGCTTTTTCTCAGCTGAAGTCAGAAGCAACATCTCTGCAGGATGTTACTGGCAAATTAGGCATCTGAAACACAGGGCCTAGCCCAGCAGCTTGCTGTTGAACTTATGTCACGGAGCGAGCTCACTACTGAAGTATCCTTCCTAAGGATAGAATGTTCTAATTTGAAAAGAGAGCTGGAAGAAATGAGATCTGCTAAACTCTTGCAGCATAAGGCTGATGGAGAAGTTCCTCTTGTGACAATTGCAGGCCAAGGGAATACTTTAAGTAAGTTGGAAATGATGTTCTTGCTACAGATAGTTCAGTACATGATCTCCAAACTGAATGGCTGCAAGGCTTGCTCCTTCTTGAAAGTAAACTGCAGCAGACCAGGAAATAATGCTCTCCATGGACTTCAAGCAAGTGACCTTGATTTTCTTCTTGCTGATTTGGGGGCTCTTCAGCGTGTCATTGAGAACCTCAGGCAAGGTGTTCAGCTTGGACAGATGAAAGAAAATCACTATCTAGAACATTTGCTTCCACCATCAAATGCTGCTCATCAATCAAGCTCAGGACGTGATCATGATTGTCCCACAGAAAAACTCTGGCAGTACAGGCACAATGGAGGAGAAAATGTGTGAGCTCTTGCAGAAGTTGGAGGACTCAAAAACTGAGAAGGAGAATCTGCTGGAGAAGATGAGCCAGATGGAGCGCTACTACGAATCTTTTATCCACAAGCTTGAGGAAAGCCAGAACCAGACAGCAATTGAATTGGAAAATCTCAGGAAAGAACACAATTCTTGTTTCTACACAGTTTCTGTCCTCCAAGCCCAGAAGCAGAAAATGCATGAGGAGATGAATGATCAGTTAATGAGGTTTGTTGAGGACAGAACGGCTTTAGAAGCTCAAAATAAGGAGTGCGAGAGGAGGGCTGTTGCTACAGAAACTGCACTCAAGAGGGTTCGATGGAATTATTCTGCAGCTGTGGATCGTCTACAGAAAGACCTTGAGTTGCTGTCCTTTCAGGTGCTCTCTATGTACGAGTCAAATGAAACTCTTGCGAAGCAATCCCAGTGTAGAAGATATTGAGAGTTCCCTGAAGAACATTCTGCAATAGCAGACTTATGCGGTAATAAAGAACATGACCAAGACAGCCTGATGTCAAACAACTTGGACCTGAAGGTCTTTATGCGGCAACTGAATCTAAAGTGTTTTCAGCTGAAAAATGGTACATCACGTAATTTCAGCTACAAAATGGATGGCCAGAAAAATCTCCTCCGGGCTCTCAAAATTGAAGAACTTCGTAACAGATCCGAAGTCATATGTAATGCTGATTCACAGGTGAACCGCTCGAACGTCGAAGGACTAAAGATGCTTCTTCCCACAATGGAATCTGAGCTTTTAGAAATATATGTTGCCAACATTGAGTGGCAGGTCTTCTCCGATGTGCTACGTGTATCTCACTATACTGCACTGGATATGATTAGGCGAATGCAGGGAAGGCTACACATGCTAGAAAAACAACTTCATGACTCTAATGATGCTAGGGAATCTTTAGTGCTCAAGTTGAACTCTGCATTGGACCATCCAAAAGTTTGAAAGAAAGGGAAGCAGGGATACATCTAAAGTGCGATGATTTGACAGTGAAGAACCAAATATTAGAAGCAAAACTCCAAGATATTTCAGTTGAAAATGCTTTATTTATGGAAAAGCATGTGGTATCTGAAAGACTTCTTCAGGAACATAAAGCTTGTGAAAGCAAGTACAATGCCTGCAATGAAGAAAGGATGAGATTTGAGCACCTTTAATGCAAAGAAAGTCTGCAAACAAGTCAGCTTAAGGATGAGCTCAAATCCATAATGGGAGATTTTGAGACAATGAAAGATGAATTACATAAGCAGTCCTCCTTAATCAATGATATGCAAATTGTTTCTACATCATTTCAAGAGCAACTGAGCAACCTATGCTCTAAAATTATTTCTTTGAGCAAGGACATCGACATTCCAGGCATGGATGAGGCATCTCTGCTACATGAACTTCAGAGCAGAATTACACTGCTGTAATAGCAAGCTTGGAATTCTTCCAGCAGCAAGCATGCCAGAAGGTGCTTCATCTCCATCACGAAAAGGAAGCAGTGGAAGAAATGTGTAATGTTCTCCGAACGAGATCGGACAAGTCGGAAGCAGAATTGCTTGATTTGAAGCAGAAGTTTCAATGTGATTTGGATGGCACAAAAGAGAAGTTGAACTTGTCTGAGGAACATGTGGAGAAGCTTCAGCAAGAACTGCAGGAAATGGCACATAAATTTAAGATTACCTCAGAGGCTCAAGAAAGTACTCCAGTAACAATGGTGACTTAACATCAAAGCTGGCACAAATGGAAGTTGAGCTGCAGCTTGTCACAAGTGAGAACGAGGCTCTTGTTAGAAATATGAAAGACATTGCTGCCATTGTACAGGAACTTGAGAGGACCAAAGTAAGTCTTGCAGAATCTGAGGAAGATAACAGAACTTTAACCCAGTCTTTACAGTCTAAAGATGAACTGTTGGTATATTGGGAAATGAAATCAGTGGTTTGCAGAATGGTCTGAGATGTACTGATGAGAATTTGCTAAGAGAAAAGAGAATGAGGGAAGAGCTTGAATCTTCCCTTGCAAGTCTTACATCTCAACTTGGTGAGAAGGACCAGGTCCTGCTTTCTTTCGACGAGCACAAAACAGAGTTACTTCATCTGAGGGACCGTGTTGTGGACATGGAAAAAGCAAACAGTTTGATGCAAGAAGCTCTTTCACAAAGTGAACAAATCCAAAGGGACCTCAGCTGTAAGAATTGCTCTCTTCGCTCCCAGCTTTCCAATGCTGAAAACCAGCTAGGAACAATTCTGGAGGACATGCTTGCCACTGAAATTGAAGCTAGCTATATGAGGAATCAAGTTGAGGAGGGGGCTGTGCAATTTGATTTCTTAAGAAATGACCTTGGGAAGCTTCAGCTTAAGAGTAAAGATGCTGATGAGTTATTAAGGGTGCACATGTTGACTGAAGCACAATTAACTGATAGAAATGCCACGCTTGAAGCAGCTATCCATTCTCTAGAAATCGACCTTGCCAGGATTATTCAAGAGAAAGGAAGCACTTGAAGAGCTTATAAAAGGAAATGAAGAAGCATGGGCTGAAGTTAGTAATAACAAGTCTCGAGATACAGCAGAATCAATCGATAACAATGAGAGGGTATTGAAGTATCAAGATGAGATTTTGCAGCTTAGAACCACGCAGACAAATCTTGAAGAGCAGATTGATGATTTGAGATCTACGAAAGATGAGGCTGAAATTCTTAACGTGGTTCTGAGATCAAAATTGGAGGAACAACACACTGAGATGTCATTGTTGCTCCAGGATTCTGCATATGAGTTGAGAAATTTAAAAGAACAGAATAAGGAGCTTACTCAAAAACTTGCTGAACAAACTCTGAAGGCAGAAGAATTCAAGAACCTATCTATCCATTTAAGAGAGCTAAAAGAAAAGGCTGAAGCTGGAAGAAAGGAGAAAGAGGGGTCATTGTTTGCCATGCAAGAATCCCTTAGAATTGCATTTATTAAAGAGCAATATGAATCGAAGGTTCAAGAGCTGAAAAGTCAGGTGTTTGTCTCTAAAAAGTATTCTGAAGAGATGTTACTGAAGCTGCAAAGCGCTTTGGATGAAGTTGAAACTGGGAGAAAGAATGAGATTGCTCTTGCTAAAAGAATTGAAGAGCTATCGATGAAAGTTTCTGAATTGGAGGTGGAGATGCAGGATTTATCTGCTGATAAAAGAGAGTTGTCTAATGCATATGACAGCATAATGACGGAGATGGAATGCACAAAATTAAACTTCGATTGCTGCAAGGAAGAAAAGCAAAAGATTGAGGCCTCTCTTCAGGAGTGCAGTGAGGAACGCAACAGAATTAGGGTGGAGCTTGACTTAGTTAAGAAGTTGCTGGAAAATATGGCATTTACTGACAATACCACATCACCTGATAATTCTGGATCACACACCCCTGGTGCCACATCCATCAGACAAATTCTTGGAGATGCTAAGTCTGGGTCTGCACCAACTGCAATACCAAAAACAACAGAAGTCAATTCAGGATCACAGGAACATGAAGGTGGAACTCTGAGCACAAACTTATCATCAAATGTAGCAGGATGGGACACACCGTTAAAAAACTTGGAGGTAATCAATCTAACATAAATTTCTCTAAGATTTTTGTACTAGTTGTGATTGAAATACGTGCACATGGTCAAGGTTGTGACAGAATATTGACAAGAGTTGCTCCATTGCACATAAATAAAGTAAATTTTATGCCATAGGAAAGTATGTTACACATATGACATACCGCAACTCTCATGTGAAGTAGCATAGCTTAATATCATCGTCATGATTGATGACCTTGACATAACACAGTGACTGCTTTCCTGGCTTACATTACTTTTACTGTTTTGACAGAATTGCCACAAGGAATGTGAGTTATCATTGGAGAATCATATGACTGTCAACAATACCATCAAAGATATTTCTAAAGACCATAAGAAATTAGCAAATGACTTGAATCTTTTCCAGAAGGAGGTATGTTGAGACTTCTCTTAGTGCATTAACTTTTGTAGCAATCTTCCCTTTTATAACACAAACTATGCTCCTACAAGTTTTGAGATCATCATATTATCCCTTTGTTCCTACATTAAAAGGAATACAAAGATATGTCTCTTCTTACTGTTGACGTTGGAAAAAATATTAATCTAGTTAGTTGTGTGTTCAGTTTATGCATGTAGTAGGTTTTAAGTGTTTGAGCCTATATTCATGGTGCTGAGGTGTCACCATATATGCATCACAAAAAATGAAGCGGCAAGTGGGTGATCATGTAACAAGCCTGCTGGTGTGTGTGTGTGTGTGCATTCACGGGCATTGAACAGCACATGACCGTTGATCACAGAACTGATAGGAAAATGAAAGCAGTATTATGAGCTTGATACATATTAGTTTGTTTGATAAAAATCAGGAAGCTTTGTAACTATAGTTGGATAATTCAAAGAACTTAGGGTTGGTTTGCGTGTATCAGTAATTACTTGACACTTGTCGTGGTGTGAATCTTGGCTCATGCATTGGAAATTGTTTTGCATATGCAGCTGGAAAGACTTAAAAATGAGAATGCATCCCCTCTTCTTCCCCTGGACACTAATCTCATTGATCCATCAATCCGTGGTTTGGAGAGGGCATTATCACAGCTTGATATGGTATGCATATTTCCCCGCTTTCTGTTATAATATTAAAGTTAAACATTGAACCGGGTCTCCATATGCCTTGCTCATTATTTGCATATGGTACTCTTTAGGCAAATGAACATTTGCGAAGTATTTTTCCTTCATTGAAGAGCTTCCTGGTTCTGGCAATGCCTTGGAAAGAGTACTTGCTTTGGAACTCGAGCTGGCGGAAGCACTACAAGCAAAGAAGAAGACAGACATCCTTTTCCAGAGGTAGCTAGTAGGATCCTCATATTGCATCAATTTTCATGTTTGCTATTGTCTAGTAAAGCAGGTTCCCCATTCTTGTCAGGGGACCTTTCTTTTTCTCACAATGTACTAAAAGCATGCCTAAATATTGAGCCTTTGGGTATGGTAATACACCTAGAAAATGATATGTTAACTTAGGAACTCCTTAGTTTTGGGAACCATGCTTGTTGATTTATCTTTCTTAATGTTTTCTTGTCTGTCAAGGTACTAAGAAAAGTTTCTTCAGGAACTACATTAACTAGGAGAAAAAGGAAAAAACTGAAATTTCTAGCTTTTAGTAACATAAGTCGACTTTATTTAACTAAATGCTGATCTCTTGAATGTCTTCCTCTTCAGTTCATTCTTGAAGCAACACAATGATGAATCAGCGGTCTTCCAAAGCTTCAGGGACATCAATGAGCTGATACAGGATACGATTGAGTTGAAGAGAAGGCAGGTGGCTGTAGAAAGTGAGCTAAAAGATATGCAGGGCAGGTACTCTGAGCTCAGTGTGCAATTTGCTGAAGTGGAGGGAGAAAGGCAGAAGCTTGCAATGACCCTGAAGAACCGATCACCCAGGAAATCATAGGTACCAAAGGGAATAATAAAAGAAAACGAAACAATAGCCGGTCACAGACTTTGTATACCGTCTTCTTCTGCGACGGTGAGGGAATACTTTTTGTAATGTAAATAGCAGTAGAATCTCATCATCTGGAACCAACTGTAGAGCTGTATGTGATATACATAAAGATGTAACATCTTTGTACAAATCCTCCCTCTGAAACAATCTTGTTAAGTAACTGTTATATGCCAACAACCAGCAGCCTTTGAATGGTGGATTCACACCTGTTGTTGTATCTTGCAGTTTTTAGAGGGTTGTTCAGCATTGACTGGAATTGCAGTTCTTGTTTTGCTGCGGTCACTGGCTAATGGCACAAAGAAGCTTCTGTTATTATTTTCTCAGATGTGAAATCGGAAGATCCCTGTGACATTCTGCCATGCTTATCATTTTCTGGCATAATTTTGCCTCATTGTTCTTGATTCTTGAACCATTCATGCCATCGAGATTGGTATTTTTTTGCATATTATGGTATTGAATTACTTATTGGTCTTGACATCTTGTTCACAAATTGTTTCCTGAATTCAAATTGATTTTATCTGGTGAATCCTGTAGCTCAGCCTTATGGCAACTCAAAATACGCATAATTTTTCCTTGAAACAATAAAAAATGCGCATAACAGATATGCGAATGTTGTTCCCAGTTAACTTCATAATCTAGTGAATCTTTCCGCAAATAGTCCGGTAATCAAGCCAAGTCTGCGGTGCAGACAACAACGGCTGAGCCCAAGAGCTAGTTTCAAGGTGAGCCGACGACCAAAGCAAGCAAATGTTTGTAAAGGATCAGGCCTGCATACATCCGTTTCATACTGGTATTCCCTGCTCCGAAGATGCCATTAGCAATAACATATTATCCGAATGCATATGATATTCTGATGACGCTTAAAATACTTCGCACCCCGATGTCGACGGAAAGAAAAAACAAAGCAAGCAAATAATTAGATCCCAGACCACGGCAACAAGTCAAGTCTAGAATTTTACCAAGAAAAAGCAACCACCGTTCCTCATGCATGAGGCAAACTGGTATACAATGGGTTGATACCTTGAGATGGGAAGACAAGAACAGATGCCAAACTTGCAATGACAGCCTGTAACACAACAAAGGAAAGCATGAGCATTTACAATAACGAAGAAATGTATTTGTTTGCTATAAATCCCAGGGAAGATGAGAGGTTCCATGCAAGGTACCACTGGATAAGGAGAGGAACAGATACAGCTGCAGTTTTCGGTATGCAGCTCATAATGATGAAAACTACATTTCGTTGTAGATGTTTCAAGTAAGACAGGACAAGAGTTTATCAGCGCATTTAAAACAATTTACCATATCCTTGCGAATTCTTTGCACCAAGACCAGAAAATGTGCTAAATTAGCAGCAGATGGAACAAAACAAGGTTCATATGGCAGCGATGTTGCAAGTTGGCATCTTATATTTGAAATGACTTTCTCCATCTTATGTGGTGTTATATAGGAGATAAACAAACGTTTACACAGTTGAATTACACACAGATTGCATATGCATATGTACATTGCCAGCATAGTTACTTTCTTCACCTCATTACTCACATTTCTAACACATGCTCAGATGAGGATCATCTGTCGTTAATGTGATAGCCCCAACAAGTTTATCACAACTTGATCAGATGTGTGGGGCAGTTATCTAGTTCCCAACTGATACAGTGATCCACACAGTACATCAGAATATATGATTTCCCAAACTTATATGCTGAGTGCCTGGCAACTAACAAGTTCGGCAGCTGCAAAACTCTTTGAGGCAATGACTTTCCAAACATCCATTCCCTGCTCCGAAGAGATATCTGGATTGTGGCATGTTGAGCCGGTTGCAGGAGCTGGCAAATCAATAGGCTTTAGAACGCCCGTTTGCATGATATTGATCTTGTTATTCACATCTCTGATGATCAAATGGAGCTTGCCAAGAAATCCTGCAAGTAAGTAAGGACATTCCGACTCCGCAAAGTCACCAACAGGTACCTGGCTTACAGAAACCTTCCAAGTATCCTCCTGAGGATCATACATCTTTATCTTACCTCTGTCAGAAGCAGTTGATGGTTCCAAGGCATATAGGTCTCCATTCACAACAGCACTTAATTTTGTCCCAGCCTGCCTCGCAGGCCAACCCTCGCCCAAGCCTACAGGCATCTCCGCCCATGAATTTGTCGCAGGGTCGAAGATCTCCCCACCAACATCAACAAAGAACGGCCAGGAATACAAGCTCTGAGGGACATATAGCTTGCCACCATAGGAGGTCATTCCTGTAGCAATTGGCTTCAGTAGCTCAGCCAAGAAAGCAGTTGGCAGGGCCTGCGCCTTGGAGAACGGCATGTTTGGCACATCTACCCAATTACCTGTGGTTGGGTCAAACACTTCGGCAGATTGCAGTGGAGTTAATCCATTTTTGTCTCTGCTGACACCACCAACAACATACAGCTTGTTGTTCAACAGGCCAGTCTTGCAAAACGCTCGCCCGGTGCTCATCGAGCTTACCTCCTGCCATAAATTTACAGAAGGATCATACCTCCACACACATTTCATTGCTGAAGCTCTAGAGAATCCGCCCAAAACATAGAGGCACCCATCGACTGCCCCGATGGCGCAACCACAGAACGTGATTCTGTCTAAATAATCCTTTTGGCCAAGCCAGCCTCTAATGACATCAGAGATCCTGATGCCAGCACCCACCAAATCCCCTAAACGCAGACCAGGGATGCCTCTCTTGCACTCTCCTCCACGAGTAATCCCAGGCATGAGTGGCAGTCTCTGCCATTGGTTGCTAAGTGGATCAAAAGCATGCCACACTAGCTTCCCATCGCCTGCCTTCGTCATTATGTACAACCATTCTTCATCCACACCGAGCTCCTTCCTCAGCCGATACAACTCCACGCCGGTGATGGCGGCCTTCCAGCTCCATGAAACCATCTTCGCATTCAGATACCGCATCCTTGGCATTCTCGCGAGGATTTGCAGCGAGATCTCATCTGGGAGGCCAGGAATCAGCCTCGGGTGGTCATGGCTAGGGAGAGACATCGACATCCGCAGCTTCTTCGAGGAATCTGATCTCGACGCTTCCCCGTGCTCCCATGATTGGTCCTTGTTGTTGGGGAAGCTAAAAAATGCCCCCATTTGAACACTTCTTTACAGCTTCTATCTACAAAAGGCCAAAAAGAGAAGGCAATCTCAGCATGGTGTTAAAGCTCCCTAGCTACCTTCTAAATATATACTCCATGTCTAATGGTGAACATTTCAAACTTGTTCAGGAATTAGCATTTCACGAAGCTAAACATAAACCCTAGCAAGCACCAACAATCACAGTACCAACTTTGAACTAACCTGTACCTCACTAGATCTATATTTCAACTTTTTAGAAGGAAACAAGGCCGGTGGTAGTTGGTCAGCATAGCTATCATCACACCCACCATTGCTCTATTACAGCTAAGACTGAGGAGACGAAAATCCTAACTGCAAGAAAATCTTATCCCAACGAGGCACACTTCATTTTGTCAACAACATAAAAGAGAAATATAAGTAAACCAAATTCAGTTTACACAACCAAATCAGAGAGCAAAATAACAATATGGGAATCAAAATGGACAAAAACACGAGCCTCCAAAACCGATGAGTTCCAATACACATGAACAAGACCCCAAAAAATCAAACGCCATCACAATAAACACCCAATTCTATAGCATCAAACGCTAGCTTTTCTAGTTCCTAGGCACCAAAAATCCCAAATTGCAAATTCCTCAAACATCCAGGGAATACCCAAGAAAAAGCTGCAATCTTTGGCCCCAAAAATCCCAAGAAAAGCGCAGCAAACGGACCGCATTTAGCAATCAAGTGATCCTGCGCATGTGATTTTACCTTGTGATCTACTGTAGGGGCAGGAGAAGGAGCACCGCCGGTGGTGCTGCGCCAAGCTTTCCTCCCATTGGCGTCCGAATGCGATAAGTAGTGGAGCTGGGATGGCTATTTATTTTGGTATTCGAGTATTCTTTTTAGAAGGCTTCTCTCGTGTGTTTCTTTTTAAGTTTGCGTGCACATGTCGGTTTTCTCTTCTATCCTTGTTGCTTTCCTTCCTGCCGAATTTTCGAACAGGACGTGACAGAGTACGCAGCATCTGGTCATACTAATCTTCATAAGTGACAGTTACTGGTAAGAACAGAGATTAAAATAAGTTTAAGATATGTTCACCATGTATCTTGTGTACAAAGAAGACAATACTACTTGCATTAGCATTACGAAATTAAAATATTTTATAACTCAAACCGTTTCACAATCGATTTTCACTGTCAAATTTATTACAACAAATACAATAAAATTAAATCCCACATGGATATATTTCACAAACTTTTTTCATACCCTAGTAGTTATCATATAGTAATGTATAAGTTACCATGTAGTAGTGTGTGAGCTATCACATTATGAGTACAGGTTATCTAGAGTAGTCAGCGTATTTGAGTAGTCAGCGTATTTGCAGGTAGCTGAAACTCACCACTTGCTTAACAATTTAATAGTTTTTCACAGATAGGTTCAACACCCCTCCACTATGTTTAGAATAGATCGTGTGGAGGTATTTCGCAATTCTCCACCGTCTTACACATATGAGGAGAATCCATGAGGTTTCGCCTTTTGTGGACGAGCTTAAAATTATGTGGGAGAGACACTACTACATACTGATAGTAACAGGAAAGTAGTTTGATAAATTCATTTAAAACAGACAGATAAATATGCACGGACACCAGCTCTTGAAGATGAGCCTACAACACACTATTGATCTAATAACTCATTAATCAAGACTTGATAATTCTTCACGCGTAATATGGTAACCCATATGTTACTAGCTAGTAATCATTGGGTCAAATAAATTCTCAAAACATATCCAAGCGGGATCTAATTTTAAAACACTCGTCAAGACAAACTCAACGGTGAAAGTGGATTGTGGATCAGATTTACGGTTTAAGAAATAAATCATTTTATATGCTCAAACAAAACATCTAGTCAACTAATTGGACCCTTATGCATGCATGCATAGGCTCGTGCATACACATCACCTAATGCAATTGTTCTCCCTGGAATGATTTTGAATATTTGGATGGCGCACAATAAGTCTAGGGAACTTACGTGTGCTACCTAGTCGTGTCCCACAATAAATTGAGAGAACCACATTTCTTTGTAAGGTAAGTTCATGCTTTATATTAGAAGATGTTGGGGCCTAAAGACCCCACAAAAGCATTACAGATATACCCACTGAAAAATAAAAAGACCACAAAGATAAGGAAAATTACGTTAACAAAGCCCCTAGTGCTATATGTCGCCATTAACAGGGAGCGGACATAGATGAGTCCACGTGGTGCAACATGCTTGCTGCCTCGGTGTTGTTGACGACGGCGAGAAGCAGCCGCTGGCGATGAACTAACGAAGATGTGGCGATGGAACACATGAAGGCCTCATTCACGGCCAACAAACAGGGTTAGGAGGTTGAAGTTGGCGAAAGCGTAGACGATGTTGAGGAATCTCATCACCTGCTGCCTAAAGTCCCCCCGGCACCACAGATCTCGGAGGCATGCCTACACTGGCTTGAAAGGGATGAACGCCAGGGCATCAGTTCTTGGAGCACACCTTCCACCGGCGCGTAGTTGTAGCCTTGGAAAGGATGGTTCTGCAAGATGCTGAGCATAGAGCTGCTAGCAAGTTTCTAAAACCGAGGTTTCCACACCCTCCTCATGCAAAGAGATGACCCTCCATTGGTCAAATTTGAGTGTAGCGGTGAGACTGGTTGGTGAATGACAAAGCAAGACCCATTATTTAGCAAGCAACTGGTGGAGGAGGACAAGAACAATTATACGGTGCGGGCTGAGCACCAAAGCACTAAGGATGGGGGGGGGAATCCCATATCCGACTTTGGCAAGCTCCATCCGAGATGAGAAGAAAAAGTTGGGGCATAGTGGAGCGAAGGAGATCTAGAAGGCCTTATTTGCATAGCTAACCTCAGTGTGGCTCCTTACACCATCAACAAGAGCGGAGAGGCTGATGAACATGGTAGAGAAGACCAGTGTGAAGGCATACCACCCGAGATGGCTGAAATCTGGAGGTGAGCTCCAACTCCAAGCTCTACCCTCCAGTGGGATCGGCAAGAGGCTTACTGTCACCGGTGAAGATTGTCTGCCCACTGATGATTGAACCCTAGGGCATACCATATCATTGCCCCTGTATCTCTACCATGAACAACATGTCCTTCATGTGACCATGTCTACGAGTACATGTGGTTTGTTGAAAATAATCTAGATTAGGGGCCTCTTCGATTCACAGGATTCTGAAAAATCTCCACCCAATAGCGATTAATAAATTAATCCACCTAGAAGTCTAGTGGATTATCAACCTAAATAAGAACTTTTTTTAACAGGGAAGAGGGACTGAGGAAGGTGACAAGACGGCGGAAAGAAAAGATTTTGGACATGGCACAATATTGTGGTATCTAGATATGCGTGATGTAGAGCTATATTAATATTCAGTCTTGCTAATTACTCTGTTGTATTCATAACCTGTTCACGTACCTATGAAGTTATTTTCCTTCCAATGGCAGTGGAGGACAGAGTCCTAGCTCTATGGACCTTTAAATCCTCACTTACATTTGTTCGTTCCGTGTGTAACCTCTTTATGCCTCTCCGCTCTCTCGACCCTCAGCCTCTACTTTCCTCATTCTCTTCCTATATAGACCGATCGTAAAACAGAAACCCTAATAGGAGTTGGGCATGACAGGTGCAGAGTTGTTTAGCGGGGGCGAGAACTGGACATTCCTGGGGGAGGATTTTCGCTCGGGTGCACATTCTTCTATTAGGTTGAAAAACACACTTGCGCACTCCTAAAAGTTGTGAAAATATTCATACATGTAGCACAAAAAGTACTAGCAAAAATTTATGCCAAAATATTTTGATCTGTCGAACGTAAATAGATAAAAGATGAATGGCCAATATAACAGCTGCGACTATGTGTGTACCTGTACTTCTAGAACTTTCTCTTCAGTAGCATTGAGCCAGATGCTATTTCAACAAAAAAACATTGAGCTAGACAGATAGCATAAAGAGTTTTTTCGGATTAACCAGTACCTACTCTGTTTTCCGGATCAAGAAGAAGATAAGCTGAACTATTATTATAAGATAGCGCTAAGCACGGAAGAACTGAAGAAGCCTAGTGTGCTCTCAAGTGGGGGGAAAAATAAGGAGGGAGGGAAAAAGAGAATAGACAAGTAGGCAGTCAAGTGCAAAACTTTGTGGCTAAGGGAGCTTCTTGTTCACCAATAGAAATACGTGGATTCTATCTAGAAAGTCAAAGTGACAGACGCAAAACGTAGGTACACACACATGCAACCTCGTCACCATAATGACATAAGCCACGTACGTACGTACGTGAGTGTACCATGAAACGAAACATTAGCACTCAATTTAACCAGACCTGATATACGCCGCCGGTCAAGGGCGTCTTTGCATAACACAGCTCATTTTTTATTAGTTAGCAGTTACCGAATGTTTTAGAGGCAACTGATTCCAAGTGGGCAGTATTATAACCTAGTTCATTCAAACAACTTACCTCTCGGATTTTCGTATTGGATCACAGTTCAGTGGTGGAGCTTGCAAAAGATTGTAGAGGAGGCCAATGAAGAAAATTAGGCCTAATAAACACTTGCGAACTTATTTTTGGCTGCTGTATTAGTAGCAACTTTTGATAGTTAGTTCTCAAATTTCCAATTAAAATGAGGGGCCAGGGATTACCCCGACCCTAATTAAGTTCCGCCCTTGTAGACGGTAATATGTTGAGTCGCTATCTTCTCGTCTTATTGGTCCTCTAGTTTAAACAGTGGACTAATGGCTGGACCGTTGTTCATGTTAGGAGTAATTAACACATGTTAATTATAGTTAATCCATGCTTTAAGAAAGGCATCCGGACGGTTGCTAATTAGCAACCGACGACGCGACCCTTTCCTACGTCTGTTCCGAACAGATGTCTCTTGTAATGCACCTCTTTGGGAGCTATTTATATGTACTGTTCATCATTAATAAAGGATACAGTTTTTTATTGTATCAATTGTTCATACTCTCTCGATCTCTACTTCTAATACGTTATCACGCACGCTGCTCTCCAGAACAACTCTTCCACAGAGCGACAAACAACAGAGAAGAAAGGAAAAAAAAAGAGAGTCTACAGAAACAATCCCAAAATGGAAGAAGAAATGTGCCTTGTGGATTGTGCAACCACAAACTCAATACTACGAGACACAAAATATTTCCAAACCCTTACAAAGAGGCAAGAGAATATTTTGACAATCGCTGGACGCGATACCATAATAGTTGGCTCAGGCCGAGCCATTATTACACTCCCTATGGGTACCGAGATAACAATCGAGAATGTTTTACTGTATCCCGATTCCGTTCGTACTCTTATCAGTTATCGAGATATCCGTCAAAATGGGATTCACATTGAAACCCACAATGACAACCAAAAGGAATTTTTACTCCTTACAAAAAAGGACGGATATGGCAAGTAAATTCTAGAAAAAATTCCTTCTTTCACATCTGAATTGTACTACACTTATATCAAACCCGTAGAACATATTGCATATAAGGTAATTTTTCAGAATGTTGATGCATTTTAGACTTGGCATGATCGCCTTAGTCATCCTGGGATAGGGATGATAAGAAAAATTATCAGCAATTGCATTGGTCACAATTTGAATAATACTAAATTTCCTCAACATTTGGATTTCATTTGCACTGCATGTGCAACTGAAAAATTAATATTAAGGCCTTCATACCTTAAAATTAATATGGAACCACTTAACTTCCTTGAACGCATTCAAGAAGACATCTGTGGTCCCATACAACCATTATCTGGACCTTTCCGGTATTTTATGGTTTTAATTGATGCATCAACTTGATGGTCACATGTGTGCCTTCTATCCACACGAAATCATGCTTTCACAAAGATTATGAGTCAAATTATTAAATTAAACGCTCATTATTCCGAGCACCGAATCCAATCAATTCGCATGGATAATGTTGCGGAATTCTCCTCTAGAGCTTTCAATTATTATTGCATGGCTCTGGGGATAGAAGTCCAACATTCAGTACCATTCGTCCATACACAAAATGGTTTAGCCGAATCACTCATCAAGAGGATTAAGCTTATTGCAAGACCATTACTACACAATTGCAATATACCAACTTCTTGTTGGGGTCACGCAGTCGTACACGCTGCTGACTTGATACAATTGCGCCCAACTGCTTATCACAGTACTTCCCCTTTGCAACTAATACGTGGAAATCCTCCAAGTATTTCCCATCTGCGAAAATTCGGATGCGCCACATATGTGCCCATCTCACCACCACAGCGTACATCCATGAGACCACATAGAAAACTAGGGATCTATATGGGGTACAAATCACCGTCAATAATCAAGTACCTAGAACCTCTCACCGGGGATCTATTCACTGCCCGTTACGCTGATTGTATCTTCAACGAGGACCATTTCCCGGTATTAGGGAGAGATCTCAAGTACCAGAAAGAATACCAGGAAATTGATTGGAATGCCAAAGGTATTTCCTCCTCTGATCCACGTACTCAAGAAACTGAACTCCAAGTTCAGAAAATCATAAATTTGTAATATCTTGCAAATAACTTGCCAGATTCATTTACAAATCACAAAGGAGTTACAAAATCCTACAATCCTACTATAAATGCGCCTGTAACACCCTAATTTTCCGAAACCCAAAATTTAGGGCTAACAAAAACTTTTTGCTAGTAATGCTGATTTAAAATACATCAAATTAAAAACTTTTATTCCAAATCATGTTCCTGCTAAACCCTAAAGCAAAGCAACCAAAATCGTTCCCCCTGTTCTTGCTCCCTTGATTTCTGCCTTATCGAAACCCTGTCCAGCAAGGGATACAAACCCTGCTCCATTCTTGGTCTCCACGCGGGACCATTCGTCCTTGCGTCCCCGCCACGACAGCCTGAGGCAGCTGCCACAGCCAACTTGCCCTACCGCGACAGCCCGTGGCAACCATTGCCGCTGCCACGCTCTTGCCACGGCAGCCGCCGTTACCCATTTCCTTTGCCGCGGCAAGGCCTCTGCCACCGCCGTTGCTATCTTTCTCTGCCGTAGCAAGCCGTCCCTGCCGCGACAAGTTTCTGCCGCGCCACCGATTCCCTGCCACGGCAACTCCTTCCCTGCCGCGGCAACGTCACGCCGCTGTTCCTTCCGCCGCGACAACCGATTTCCACCGCGACAATTCTTTTTCCCTACCGCGGCAAGTCTTCCCTTACCGCGGCAATACCGCGGCAACATTTTCTCCGCTGCGATAGCCCTTCTCTCCGCCATAAATATACTTTCGGCATCCCTCCCCCTCTATCTACTCAGTGCCACCTAAACCCATATCTGCCGCAAAGTGCCCTCGCAGTACTGCTACGAAATCGGAGCATATACCCATCCCGAATCTTTTCCGAATGACTTGAAATTCTACCACCAAATTCGCCATGCCCTATCGCGAGTATGTGCAAAAATATACTGCTTTTGTATATACGTCTATACGCGAAACCCTAATTCCTTTCTCCCTGTTTCGACGAAAGGGCAAAACCCTAACGCATTACACGCGCCGTATACGCCACCATATCGACGGTACCTCACCGCCGACACGTCCTAAGCCAACACAAAGGTCTCATCTCGAGTTCCGTGTTCCTGCCCCACTTTGCCGCGCCCCGAAACCCTAGTTCTGAGCTCCCGATTCCCTTCCTCCTATTTTAATCCAATTCCTTCCAAAACCTTATTCGCAAGACCTACCGCTACTCAACCTTTCCAAAAATTCCGAGGAAAATTGCGGGACAACCTAATAATATTCTAAACTCAAATATAACATAAAATAATTAGTGCCCAGTTCAAAAACATCTGATTATGGAAAATAATAAACCATAGAGCAAAACGGAGCATTGAACTACAGCCCCAGAAATAAATATCCAAAAACTCTAATAAAATTTCACCATTATCCCTGCCTTCCCAGGAGTCCAAATACATAGAAGCGTGGGCATGTCATGTTCAATGATTTGCAATGGCCAACATCGAACACCTTCGCCCTAATGCTTTCCTCGCATGAAATCACGACTCAACCTCAGTAAAAATCGGTGCCTAATTTCCCTATGCAACTAGCATCAGTCGCATCACCCTTCAACAGCAGGCGGCGCCAACCTCTACTCCAGCTACACCTCATCCCATTAATGCACTGAAGCATCACCCTTTATTTCTCTCTGCCTGAGTTCTTTTTCCCCTGTACGTTCCCGAGCAGTCATCTCAGTCTTTGACTCTCCTCATGTGCTATGAAGTCAGCCCAGCCATTTTTCCTATCCCTGCCGCACCACACCGCAGCAGCAACAGCAGTGCCCGAAACCTCCCATCACTCTTTTCCTTGCATTACTTGAGCTTAGCACCTGTCCCATCCTCTCTTGTCTCTCTTCTCCCATCACTGCTACAGTCCCTCTGCTATGCACAGCGTTAGCTGTCTGCTCTCCTTAACTCCCCTAGCGAGCTCCTGCCTCCATTACTTAGCTGAGCCCTCTCTTCCCCATTATTTCTCTCCCGTGCCAGTGAGCTGAGCTCCCTTCCTCTGCTGTTCTTCCCGAGCATCTGCTCTAAATCTCTTCTCCCCAGCCGAGTTGCTCTCTGGTCTGCTCATCCTCCTTCTTCCTCCTTGCTCCACTCCCCTGCCCCATTCTTCCCCGAGCTTGCTTGCTCATCTTCCTCCTGCGAGCTCCACTGGACCAGTCCCAGCCGAGCTACTCCCAGCCGAGCACCCCTCTTGCTCCCTCATCCCCATGCTTCCTTCCCCACCGAGCCCTTCCTCAAGCTTTCTTCCTCCTTATCTTCTTCCCCGTGGACTCCAACCAAGTTATGCACCAAGCTCCCCTCCAACCCGAGCTCTGTTCCCCAACTCCCCGTGAGCCGGCCGTCCTTCCCAGTTCTCCCCAACCTCCTCGAGCTGCTCCGGTCCACCCAGACGCTGCCGGCAAATCCCTGTTCCGCGCCTCCTCCTCAGCGCCGCCCGGAGCACCCGAGCGCGCGACGCCGCCACCTCGGTGAGCAGCTGCTCTCCGGCGCCCCTCCTCGGCAAGCTCCTTGCACAAGCTCCGCCGCCGTAGAGCTCTTGAACCGCCGCTCGCCTCCGACCGTGGGGTTTCGACCCTGCCGCCGCTACCACTCAGAGTGGGACTCCACCACCCGAGCGCCAGCGCCGTCGCCCTCGAGCTGCAGCTGCCAGAACGCCGCCACCGCTGAGTGGATCCGCCGCCCTTGACCTCGCTCCGGCTAGCTCCCGCACCCGGCCAGACCTTGCCTCTCCACGCCTCCACGGCCTCTTCCCCGGTGCCAGAGCCCCGCCGTAGAGCTCTAGCAGCCATCGGCATGCGCCTCCCCGAGCTCCGCTCAGCACCGTGCTGCCGCTCGCCCCTACCGGCCATGCCGAGGTCCGCCACCGCCACCCCGACGAGGATTCCTCGCGCCGCCCAAATCCCCTCTGCTCAAACTGCTTGCCCCATTTTCTTCCTCTTCCATTAGCCCCAAATCCCCGCTGCTGCTGGTTTGAGTCCGGCGGTGTCGACCTTTTCCAGTGCCCTCCGAGTAGCTGCCGGTGAGGACCCCCTTTCCTCCACGCTATTTCCTTTCCCTACAGATTTCCTTCCCCGACGGCAGTTGATTGCTAACCCACACGTTTTGGTAGTTAAGCAACTGCTAAACTAATAACTGTGACTAATGTGCTAGCCGGAAGCGTGATACTACTGAGGTTAACTAGAAACCCTGTTGCAAATAAAATTTCAAAAACGTCCTACTAAAATGATTTCTGGAAATTTTGAACAAAAATTGATACTCTGGATTTAAGTTAAATCTTAGGGAATCCAAAATATGAGCATGTATGTTTGCGAAGTAATTCCGGAACATTTCTATATGTCAGACAAGGTTTTCAAACTGTTTTGCCTGCTCTGGTTTTAGGTGCATTCTGAAATTCAAAACATTGTTCTTTAATATATGTATAGGGAACATTGGAGGAGGACATATCTTCCCAAAGACCTTGAAGAAAAATCCAGAACACTAGTCACTAAAACATTCAACTAGGCTTACCAAAGGCGTGTCACATCTTAGTACTTGAGATCAATCACAGATTCAGCTATACTCATGAAAACCCTAGTCAAGATCTCATCACCCTTCAACACCAACCAATAAAGCTCTAAGGCACATTCACCCTACAAGTTAAGAAACCCTAGCGCGGCACTACGCTCTCTAGTTGATACCAAATGGAGAATAAAATACCGAGTAGTTTCCCGCCAGCGTAAGGAGATCCTAGCATGAAATCACCATAAAACGATAGAAGCAAAAAGGATCCTATGTCGGCAGAAAACCCTAAAATCAGTATCTTTTGCGTATTGACCCAAGGCACCATCTCTAACTCTCCAAGGCTTTTCAACGTCAAATAGCTAGTCAAACGCATTATGATTTCATGTGTTGATTCTTCCGGTTCTATATTCGATGTTCTTGGTTTTTCCTCGTGCCGCTAGTTTATTCATTGTTTCCTCGACGTGTAGATACCGATGCTAGAGATATTGCGCGAAGGACCCCGGACCATTGCCGTATCAAGCCCAAGGCCGACCCCCGGACAATATTGCTAGGCAAGCTATTTCCCACTTCGACCATGTTGAATCCTATATTTGCAAAGTATATTTACTTTGATTATGAAACATGCATGCTATGTTTATCAATGATATTTTATGTAGTTAGCTATACCCGATAGATGCATTTGGGCTAGGGTTGGCTATCCGATTCCTTGTAACCCTAGTTGATCTGTCAATTGATTTCCAACCGACAAAAGTCTAAGGTTATAGGCAGTAGCCATTGCTTAGCCCTGCTATAGTTAAAACTAAAATTTTACTCAAACCTACGGGTATGAGAAATTAAACCCGCGGATAGCGTATGTTATCCGCAGTGACTTTCAAAAGAAATGTTGCCAACATTCAAAATAAAGTTGGAGATGATTTCGATTCGGGTAGGAAGTAAGGTGGTTTGAAGGAAGACGAAGTAGCGGAAGGCTATTCGGTGATTGATGATAAACTGGAGTCCTACTCGAATCAGTTAAGGACCGAACCTAAGTGCCGCTGAATCAGTTCCCCTACCGTACGTCCACATGTCCTTTATGGGAAGGACTTGACTCGGTAACCCGCCTAATACTAGGGTTCGGACCCGTAGGAAGTAAGAAGAATGTGCTAGGTAGGACGTTGGGGCCCCCTAGAGAATTCCCACGGTGCTATTTGGGTCAAAATTCTTAAATAGTGAGCCCCAAGGCGTGGGTGAGGATTCGACACAAAGATGAGCGTTTCTCCGAGTTGTGGTGTCAGGTTGCTTGGACACAATCAGAGTTAGGGTAAGTCTCATTTAGCGGGTCCGACTCTAGTGTGAAAGCAGGCGAAAGGTCTCGTTGTAATAGCCCTGTCAGTACACGGCGCGCAGTGTGCCCAGGGTGACTTACATCTTGTGGGTAAAGCCGTACCACCTCTGCAGAGGGTTAAAATCTATTCGAATAGCCGCGTCCTCGGTCATGGACATGAACTGATAAGGCCACACACTGGTTAAACTGAGCTTTGGTTGTGAAAGCTGGGAAATGGGATTAAGGACGTGGGCATGATGTGTCCACAGTGGGCAATTTTAGGCCATGTGTCGGTGGTAAGGAAATTGCCGAAGTAATCCGCCGTATTGCCGGAAGTGATCGGAATACGGTTTAGTGTTGGAAAGCCTAGTTATCAGATAGGTGAAGCTACCGTTTGATGGGTGGAGCCATGGACGGCGAGTGGAGCTATCGGTAATAGGTTATGAGCTGATTAGCGGTGTTTACCGCATGTGATGAGATGTGGTGAGATGGTTTTTCTTTAAAGTACTTTAGATTTCGAAATGCTTTTACTATCTACTTATGTGTATTTAAAATAAGAACTTACATTTCCGCACAATTTGCAACCTAGGTTAGAGCTATCCCTTGAACTATTCCCTGCATGAAATATAGCCGTATATTTCTTCCTGTAGGAATAGCTTGCGAGTACATTCAATGTACTCACCTGGCTTGTTGATTTGGCCAGACGAAGGAGACATCAATTCCGAAGATACGTATATGAACGCGAAAGCTAGGGCGTAACCCCAGTCAGTTGCCTGTCGGGTATGGCATACTGATGGGCCACCTCTCCGCTGGATTTTCGCTGCAAGTTTATAGCCATTGGGCTATAGGTATCAGATTTTCGACCTTAACGGTCTATTTAATTGTTCACGCATGTATGCCAATGATATACAGGTTAACTCGTGTGTATCGGCTACTGATCCAGGGACCGATACAGTGATCACGAGGGAGTATCTGGCTTAAAAACCGGGTACGCCACAGCGCCCAAACGAGTGAAAATACCAAAAGAAACCACTCAACTCCCCATCAACAATAAGAGGGGGAGAAGTACGGCCGCAAAACAGGATTCAGTTTCACACAAGCAACAAAGGAAATAGAAAAAGAAACTCTCTAAAACTGTAAATGAAATTCAAACTCCACAACCCAGCTTAAGAGTGCACTCAAATCTAGAGGCTGGGACATCAGAAAATCCTAACATGATCATATTGGAAAATCACGAACAGTCACCAAGGGATGATGAAATTTCCACCAATTATATTGATTCTGGGGAATCATATAACCGTAAGACTACGATTGTCGACAATTACTTCTCCACAAAGATTGCAAACAACCTCCAATCTGATCCAGATCCCAAGACCATGGTAGAGTATCAAAAACGCTCGGACTGGAATCAGTGGAAGGAAGCAATCCAAACAGAGATAGCTTCACTCAATAAAACAGAGATATTTACAAAAGCAATACCTACACCTCCCAATGTTTTCCCTGTGGGATTCAAATGGGTCTTCATCCGAAAACAGAATGAAAACAATGAGGTGGTAAAATACAAACGAGGCTCGTAGCACAAGGGTTCACGCAGAGACCTGGCGTTGATTTCAATGAAACATACTCTCTAGTAATGAGTGGAATAACCTTCCGATACCTAATATCACTGGCAATGCAAAATCATCTATCTATGCAGTTGATGGATGTAGTGACTGCATATCTTTATGAGTCACTTGATTTGGATATATACATGAAGGTTCCCGATGGAATCCCACTTCTGAATCAAAGTGCTAAACGCAACATGTATTATGTAAAACTTAACAAGTCATTATACGGCTTGAAGCAATCGGGTCGAATGTGGTACAATCGACTCAGCGAATTCCTTATTCAAAAGGGATACACAAATAACGATGACTGTCCATGCGTGTTCATAAAGAAATCCTTGAACGGATTTTGCATCATATCCGTGTATGTAGATGATTTGAACATCATTGGCAACACACAAGATATTGATGAGGCACGTAATCATCTAAAGACGAAATTTGAGATAAAGGATTTAGGCAAAACTAAATTTTGCTTAAGGCTACAAATTGAGCACCTTCACTCTGGAATTTTGGTACACCAAGCTGCTTATATCCAAAAGATCTTGGAGAAATTTAATATTGACAAATTTTGTCCATCAAAGACTCTCATGGTTGTTCGATCTCTAGACGTAGAGAAATATCCTTTCAGACCAAGGGAAGATGGAGAAGATATATTGGGATCTGAGTTCCCATATCTTAGTGCTGTTGGAGCTCTTATGTATCTTGCAAACTACACCAGGCCTGACATCGCATTTGCAGTAAACTTATTAGCAAGACACAGCGCTACTCCAACTAAACGTCATTGGACGGGAGTCAAGCAAGTCTTACGCTATCTCCAAGGTACTAAAAGTTTAGGTCTATATTATCAATTTCACAAAAACCAAGATACAAATCTAATCGGATACACCGATGCTGGATACTTGTCTGATCCCCAAAATGCTAGATCTCAGACCGGCTTTGTGTTCCTTCACGGTGGAACAGCCATCTCATGGAAGTCTTTTAAACAGACTTTAGTGGCTACATCCACGAATCATTCTGAAATTATTGCCCTATATGAAGTATCACGTGAATGCGTGTGGCTACGTAGGATGATTAACCACATACAACAATCATGTGGTCTTGGTTCTATTGAATCACCGACCATTATCTATGAAGATAATGCTGCTTGTATTGCACAGATGCAAACAGGTTACATAAAGAGTAATATTACCAAACATATTACCCCTAAGTTGTTTTATCCCCATGAATTACAACAAAGTGGGGAAATAAACATCTTGCAAACCAAATCATGTGACAACCTCGCTGATTTGTTCACTAAGTCTTTACTAAATTTAATTTTTCAGAAATATGTTCATGAAATTGGTATGCGGCGACTTCGTGATTTGCAAGAATCAG
The DNA here is from genome assembly GCA_019208055.1 of Stipa capillata. Classification (NCBI taxonomy): domain Eukaryota; kingdom Viridiplantae; phylum Streptophyta; class Magnoliopsida; order Poales; family Poaceae; genus Stipa; species Stipa capillata. Next base: position 38,187 of record JAGXJF010002285.1, read on the forward strand.
GGGGAGTATCTTCCTGAAATTTTAACCTGTTACAAACATCATATTGTACTATTTTTCCTTTATGAGTTTTATCTCAAGTTTCTCATAACAGGTTTTTAATGAGGCAATATAAACACAAGATTCTATGTCATATCTTCAATTTTTCCTATCAGGGTTTTATGGAAGATATCTTAGACATATTCATTGTTCTCTAACTCACCTATGTGTTTTTCCTCTTAAGGTTTTCTCACATGAGTTATCAAAGAGGCAATAACCATTATATGTTGTACCATTTTCTCCTTATTTTTCCACTGGGTTTGAAGGAGTTTTAGCAGCATATCGAGCATCACTCCTCATATTTTTCCCATGGGGTTTTTGGAGGAGTCTTTACTAAGACGATGATTACAAGGACATAGCATTGATTAGGGGGAGTGTTAGGAGTAATTAACACATGTTAATTATAGTTAATCCATGCTTTAAGGGAAGCATCTGTACGGTTGCTAATTAGCAACCGACGCGACCCTTTCCCACGTCTATTCCGAACAGATGTCTCTTGTAATGCACCTCTTCGGGGACTATTTATATGTACTGTTCATCATCAATGGATACAGTTTTTCATTGTATCAATTGTTCATACTCTCTCGATCTCTACTTCTAATAGTTCACTAATGTATAGATAAAACCTATTTTGTGTACAAGAAACCTAAACGAACCTAGACAAGCTGGCTAGCGGCCGTAGTATAGAGTTTTTTTGGTTGAACCGTCCGGTTTGGTTTTCTATGTGATATGGGTGTATTTTTTATTTTTTTAGACAATGGAAGAGTGTGATTTTCTTAATGCTGCATCAATGTGATGCTTACACAAAGGGGAGTACTTTTGATGGAATGTCTAGTGAATGTCTAGTGAAACTTAGAGAGCAATTTTTCTTTCCCTCAAACATTTTTTTTACCATTTTCATATGATAAATGTGAGTACTTTGGCCAAAGTTTTAAAAATTCAGACCACAGCGATTCTAAAATGGCATTTATTTAGTAACGTAGAGAGCAATTTCTCGACCAGGAAGCTCAGTTCTCGGGATTATGAAGTATATACTTACAGATAGCAAGGTCTAAGATAAACTTAGGCAGCGCCAACGCTAAGATCAACCCAAAATCAATAGTACAGTACAATAAAAGCTCAACACTTGCCATGGCACTATGGACAAAAAAGATAGAAAAAGAAAAAGAAAAACTACAATTCCCATGGCTTATCTCGAGACTCGGAATTTATTTGAAAATTTGCAGAAATCAGTTTAGTTTTTGCACAACGTATTGCAGTAATTTCACATGAGGTAGTTCAATTACGCATGATTCTATATAAATTCCAGCGTTTTCAAACACCGTAATATTTTGTGCTTACGAGGCACCCTTGACCCCAATTCAAGTACAACCTACCTATTTGATCTGTTGCTTTCACTTGTCCTTGTCAATCACTTCAAGCTACCATCAATAATGCACCCCAAGTAGCACTCCGTTGATCCTACCGAAGTCCTAACCCCACAAGTAATGACATGGAAGAATGCCATGGAACAGTTCATGTCCACATTGTGTGATGGAGACCTTTTGCTAGAAGAATATTTCATTTCCCATTTGTTAGTGATCTGGTTCCAAAAATACATTTTTTTATGAGCAAGTTTGTTGGCCAGAGCACGTAACATATAGAAACAAAACACTAATTAAAAAAATACATATACCTGATCAAGTAAGTTCAATGGAAACTTTACAGTCTGCACAGATAGAAACCCTTTCAAGGGAAGATCTAGGTTGAGAGACTTCGAGATGAGAGTGGTGAGTCTATTAAATTATTCGTTCTTCACCGCAAGTGGAGACTTATCTAGGTTGACTTACTAGATTTGCAGTCCAATAAGCTAGTTTATCAGATAAATGACCAAACTAAGCCGTTTGGATAAGTCCAACTTTATAAGCCTTTCCACAAGTCAGTGATACACATAACCATACGCCAATCCCCTGAAGTTGGGGAGCTTGGACTTTTCAGTTAAGCCCAAACACAGGTCAGTTGCTTAAGACCAAGAATGCTCTTCCTTTACATACCGCATGTCAGGAAACATTTTCGTTTAAAACCGAGTTCAAGTGCATGCAAAATCCAACTGAAAATACGAGTTGAAAATTCAAGACATCTGTAGGGTGGACTATCTCAATGTTTTATCTTCCATGTACCATGAAGATTGTAGCTGCAAAGTGTCTGCAACGGGAACATCCCGCATTTTTCACACTGCAATGCGCTCGTTTCAGGATATTATGGCAGGTGCAATGGTGGTCTCAACTTGCTGTTTGGAGACCCTGGTGCAACCACAATTGTTGGTAACGGCCTAATTATCATGGAGTCCTTTGTATTTGAGATGATTGCTGTCACAAGATTCTGGTGTTAGTTGGCCACAGCTTCTATAAGCCAGCTGGATTGGAGAAAAAAGGGTATTAGTATTCATATCTAACTGAGCCTACTAATAGGTTAAATAAAGACCTAGCGCATGTATCTGTTTAGGCAAATCCTTTTTAGTACAGCATAAGAAGAAAACTGAGGCTATATTTCAGCGTGCTTTCAATTTCTCAGGCAAAAATATTCAATCCTGCTAACATGTTCAGATGATAGAAACTGGAATGTTGTGTAAAAGCAGAAAATTCATTATCTGCCTTACAATGGTGGGTGATGCAAGTATGGGCGAAAAGATTTTATAAACTTATCTCCTTTTTTTTTCAATGACAACTAAAGTACTACACTGTACTGTTTTAAACTTCAGTAAATATGTTTGCTTCCAATAAGCAATAGATTCAAGCTATGTAGATTATGCATGTGAAGTCCAAAGTTCCTAAGGTTCTTCTATGCTGACCACCATAAAACAGGATGATTGACAGAATGACAATGCTGAAAGCTATTAACATTTTCCTTTAATCGATAATGTCAAAGTTAACTCGATTTTAAAAGGGGCAAACTATGTAGACATTGTTTGGTATTGCAGATATTACTGTGCAAAACTAGAACTCAGTTTTGCTCTCTCTAGATCTACATAGAAAACTCGAGAAGCGAAAAAAGTATACCAGGAGATGTGACCTGTTTCAATGTATATCAAATGCATTGTGCATCATGCAAATTCACCATGGATTGAGATATTGTATCTGCCATGTTCAAAATAAAAGTTTGCATGTGTCACACAATTGCTCATAATATAATTGTTTAGAAAAGGTATGACATAATAGGGAGATATAATTAGAGAACACATTCACTGTTCACAGCTAAATTTTATTTTTTGGGTTTTCCCAATACAAACTGAATTTGAACTTGAAATTTTGAACAGATGTTTAGTGAACTAATAACTAACCTAATATGATGTTTCAAATGTTCACCACAATTGAGTTTTCATCTGATACTTTGCCGACATAATAACGGCAGTCGTTGCAGAGCAAGGCTATCAACCTCTGATTATGGAAGAAATCTTGGTACACCTTGTTAGAGATATAGTAGGATACATGTTGTATTCGTATTGGCATAGGACTCTCCTTGCCTTGTATTCCAAGTCTCTTGTACTATATATATGCCTATTGGGCTGTGCAATAGATCCAGGTTGCATATTCATAACATGGTATCAGAGCATTAGGTTTAATTTTTTACCCGAAAAATCCGGATGCCGCAACCCGTCCGCCGCCACCCCACCTGATCCCGCTGCCGTCGCTCGGCTTCTTGGCGGCTCATCGGCGACGTCGCCGGCCCCGATCCAGGCCACCCGTCGGCCGTGCCCCCGTTGCCAGCTCTGCCCGCTCGCTGGTTCTCGGCCGCTTGCCGGCCTCCCCGCGCCGCTCATCGCCGGCTTCGGCTCCGCTGGCCTCGGGCCTCCGCCGCGCCCGCCGGCCTCCCCGGTGTCCGGTCGCCGCCCTCCGCCGGCCGTCGGCCCGCTCCTCCCCGGCCGCCGGATCCCCCGCCCGCCGCCGCTTCTCCCCGGCCCCTCCCCGGCCCGCTCCTCCCCGGCCGCCGGCTCCCCCGCCCGCCGCCGCTCCTCCCCGGCCCCTCCCCGGCCCGCTCCTCCCCGGCCGCCGGCTCCCCCGCCCGCCGCCGCTCCTCCCCGGCCGAGCCCGCCGCCAGCTGCGCCCTCCGCCCTCCGCCGGCCTCTCGCCGGCGCCGCCGGGCCTCGCCGCCCTCCGCCGGCCGCCGGCGCCCCCGCCAGCCGCCGCTCCCGCCGCCCGGTGCTCCCGAGCGCCCGCCGGCTTCAACGCGTGCTCTGTTCTGGTATAGAACAGAGTCACGCCTCCGGTTATAAACCAAAAAAAAAGCAAAAAAAAAGAGAGAGAAAAAAAAAGGGTACCATGTCTTCGGGCACCGTTTCTCTCCCTCGTTGCCCGGTGATTTTTGATGGGGTCAATTTCACCGACTTCATCTCTCATATGCGCATCCACATGCGTGGTCTCCGTCTCTGGGGCATCCTCTCCGGCGATGTTCCATGTCCGGCTTGTCCAGTGGCGCCAGTTGAGCCTAAGCTTGGTGCTCGACCTACTGATGCTGACCGCGCTGCTTATGATGCTGCTGTCACCGCTTATCAGGGGGCTCTGGATTCCTACGGTGCTCTGCTGACTGCGTACACTCAGTGGTGTGATGATGATGCTCGTGCTGCTGCTGTTCTTGTCGCCAGTCTTCAGCCTCAGTTTTCTTCTGAGGTTGTGGGATTCTCTACGGCCTCCCAGATGTGGACTCACCTTCGTCAGCGTTATGAGCCTTCTGGCGATGCTCTGTTCCTGTCCGTGGTTCGTCAGGAGCACTCTCTCCAGCAGGGTGATGCCACGGTTGATGAGTTCTATGCTCAGAGTTCTGCTGTCTGGCGCCAGCTGGATTCCCTTCACTGTCCTGGTTGTGGCTCTTGTCAGTGCTGTCTGGATGCTCGTGCTGACCGTGAGTTCTTGCGCGTGTACGAGTTCTTAACGCGGCTTCGTCCTGAGTTCGAGTCGCGTCGTGCCCAGCTCCTTGCTCGTCAGCCTCGCGTCTCTATTCTGGAGGTGCTTACAGAGATCTGTGCGGAGGAGACTCGCCTGCGTGGCTCTGGTCTACTGCCACTTCCCTCCGTGCTTGCTGTTCGTCCACCGGCTACATCGACTACTGCTCCCCCAGCGGCCTCCACAGGTGGTGGTGGTCGTTCCTCGTCGGGTGGTGGCCGTCCTCATTGCACCTACTGTGATAAGGATGGCCACATTGAGTCTACTTGCTTTCGGAAGAAGCGTCACCTTGCACGTCGTTCTTCACCGGGCACTGGAGCATCTTCCTCGACTACTTCCTCGACTCCTTTAGCTGCTTCGACTACTTCCGCCACCTCGTTCACTGAGCAGGAGATCGCCCGCCTTCGACGTCTACTCGCTGCGACAGGTTCTGCAGGTTCTGCTACTCCCTCTTCCAGCAATGAGAAACCACCCTCTACACAGTCAGGTACTTCCCCATGGATTCTTGATTCTAGAGCATCTTTCCACATGACTTCTAATTCTTCCGCTCTATCCTCTCTTAGACCTCTAAATTCTCCTGTTCATGTTCTCACTGCTGATGGTACTCCTCTTCCTGTTGCTAGTCGAGGCACTCTTAGCACTTCTTTGTTTCATGTTCCTTCTGTTGCTCATGTGCCTCGTCTTACCATGCAGCTTCTTTCTGCTGGACAGATTACTGATCTTGGTTGTCGGGTTATTCTCGACTCTGACTCTTGTTGTGTTCAGGACCGTCAGACGGGCACTCTGGTTGGTTCTGGCCCTCGCCGCCTTGATTCTCAGCGTCTCTGGGAGCTTGACTGGCTTCACCTTCCCTCCGCTGCCGCCGCTGCCAGTCTCTCCGCTTCTGTCCGCTCGTCCACCGGCTCCTTCCAGCAGTGGCATCACCGTCTTGGTCATCTGTGTGGATCTCGTCTATCGTCGTTAGTTCGTCATGGTCTTCTGGGGTCTATCTCAGGAGACGTGTCTTTAGATTGTCAGGGTTGTAAACTGGGTAAGCAAATTCAGTTACCTTATCCTCACAGTGAGTCTGTGTCTCAGCGTCCTTTTGATCTTGTTCACTCGGATGTGTGAGGTCCGGCCCCCTTCGTTTCGAAAGGGGGTCATCGCTACTATATTATCTTTATAGATGATTTTTCTCGCCACACTTGGATATACTTTATGTCTGCTCGTAGTGAGGTTCTCTCCATCTATAGACAGTTTGCCACCATGGTTCGTACCCAGTTCTCCACTCCCATTCGTGTCTTTCGTGCTGATTCTGCTGGCGAGTATCTTTCTCGTCATCTTCGTGGTTTTCTTGCTGAGTAGGGCACTCTTGCTCAGTTCTCTTGTCCTGGTGCTCATGCTCAGAATGGTGTTGCTGAGCGTAAGCATCGTCACCTTCTTGAGACTGCTCGTGCGCTCATGATCGCTGCTTCTATTCCCCCTCACTTTTGGGCTGAGGCTGTCTCTACTGCCACATATCTTGTTAATATTCAGCTCTCTTCTGCCCTTCAGGGCGGGATTCCTGTTGAGCGCCTTTCTGGTTCTCTTCCTGACTACTCTACTCTTCGTCTGTTTGGTTGCGTTTGCTATGTTCTTTTAGCTCCTCATGAACGCACCAAATTGACTGCTCAGTCTGTTGAGTGTATCTTTTTAGGCTATAGTCCGGAGCATAAGGGCTATCGCTGTTGGGATCCCACTGCTCGTCGTATGCGGGTCTCTCGGGATGTGACTTTCGATGAGTCCCGTCCTTTCTTTCCACGTCCAGCTTCTCCTTCGCCTTCCCCTGTTGAGCCTCTGTCTTTTCTGACCTTTCCTGATACACCGATCACTGTTGTGCCCTCTTCCACTCGTCCTATCGAGTCTCCACCTCCCCCTGAGTCTCCACCTCCCCCTGAGTCTCCACCCACTCCTGTTGTTGACTCTTCTCCACCCACTCCTGTTGTTGACTCTTCTCCACTATCATCTCCTTCAGCTCCACCGGCACCCTCTTCTCTTCCGTCCTATCCTTTTTTCTACACACGTCAACCGCGTGTTGAGCCTCCTTCTGATGTGCCTTCTACTTCCTCCGGGCCATCTCCGTCCGCTGAGCCATCTTCTCTGGGTGACTCATCTTCTCCGGATTCGCCACCTTCTCCTCGGTATGGCCTCCGCGCTCGCCCGCGACGGCCTCCAGATCGCTTTGGTTTTGCTGGTGCTACTCTTGCTGAGCCTACTTCTTACCGTGATGCTGTTGTTCATCCCGAATGGCAGCATGCGATGGCCGAGGAGCTTGCTGCTCTTGAGCGCACAGGCACGTGGGATCTTGTCTCTCTTCCTCCACGTGTTCGTCCCATCACTTGTAAGTGGATCTATAAAGTTAAGACCCGCTCCGATGGTTCTCTTGAGCGCTACAAGGCTCGTCTTGTGGCACGTGGCTTTCAGCAGGAGCATGGCCGTGACTATGACGAGACATTTGCTCCTGTCGCGCACATGACCACTGTTCGCACTCTTCTTGCTGTGGCCTCTGCTCGTCACTGGTCTATTTCTCAGCTTGATGTCAAGAATGCCTTCCTTAATGGTGAGTTGCGTGAGGAGGTCTACATGCACCCCCCACCTGGGTATTCTGTTCCTGAGGGCATGGTTTGTCGCTTTCGTCGCTCTCTTTATGGCCTTAAGCAAGCCCCTCGTGCCTGGTTCGAGCGTTTCGCCTCTGTGGTCACTGCTACTGGTTTCTCAGCTAGTGCTCATGATCCTGCGCTGTTTGTCCACACTTCGTCTCGTGGTCGGACTCTTCTTCTTTTGTATGTGGATGATATGATCATCACCGGAGATGATTCTGAGTACATTGCCTTTGTCAAGGCTCGTCTTAGTGATCAGTTTCTTATGTCTGATCTTGGTCCTCTTCGCTACTTCCTTGGGATTGAGGTTACATCTACTTCTGATGGTTTCTATATATCCCAAGAGAAATATATCCACGATCTTCTTGATCGGGCTTCCCTTACTGATCAGCGTACCATTGAGACTCCGATGGAGCTCAATGTTCATCTTCGTGCCTCTGATGGTGAGCCTCTTTCTGATCCGACTCGCTATCGTCACCTTGTCGGGAGTCTTGTCTACCTTGCTGTCACTCGTCCCGATATATCCTATCCGGTCCACATTCTGAGTCAGTTCGTCTCTTCTCCTACTCAGGTTCACTATAGTCACCTTCTTCGGGTTCTACGATATCTTCGTGGGACTATCTCTCGCCGTCTTTTCTTTCCACGCTCCAGTTCGTTACAGCTTCAGGCATATTCGGATGCTACTTGGGCTAGCGATTCCTCTGATCGTCGCTCTCTTTCTGCTTACTATGTTTTCCTTGGTGGTTCTCTTATTGCTTGGAAGACGAAGAAACAGACTGCAGTTTCCCGTTCCAGTGCAGAGGCTGAGTTGCGAGCTATGGCATTTTTGACAGCAGAGGTTACGTGGTTACGGTGGCTACTTGAGGATTTTGGTGTTTCTCTCACTACACCGACTCCTCTGTTGTCTGACAGTACTGGTGCCATCAGTATTGCTAGAGACCCAGTGAAGCACGAGCTCACCAAGCATATTGGTGTTGATGCTTCTTATATGAGGTCTCAGGTCCAGGATCAGGTTGTTGCTCTTCAGTATGTGCCTTCTGAGCTTCAGTTGGCTGATTTCTTCACGAAGGCACAGACTCGTGTTCAGCACAGCTTCTACCTCTCCAAACTCAGTGTTGTTGATCCACCATGAGTTTGAGGGGGGGTGTTAGAGATATAGTAGGATACATGTTGTATTCGTATTGGCATAGGACTCTCCTTGCCTTGTATTCCAAGTCTCTTGTACTATATATATGCCTATTGGGCTGTGCAATAGATCCAGGTTGCATATTCATAACACACCTCTCCTTCATGTAGTTGCAGTACACCAGTTCCTAGCTGCAGCCAAACATTTGCTACAATTATCCATCTTGCAGCAATCAGCAATTCAGCATAGGCTAACTACAGCAAGAATTGTTTACGAGGATGAGTTCACTTATGCTAAACAGAACTCCCCCACAGGCCATAGCACATGCCAAACCATATTCCAAAATGGTATAAGCACAAGGATTAAAATTTCCAGCTTTATCAGCTGACCGCAGTTGCTCTGCCAGGTGGAGTTTTTTAGTCATAGAGAGACCTTCAAATAATTTACACAACAAGGCCTTGTCAGGAGCCATGCACCTCTCGATCAGGTCCTTCATCCCATCCACTGCTCCTTCAAAATCCTTATTCTTGCAGAAAGTAGATATAACCATCTTATGCGTGTCATAATTTGGATGGAAGCCGGATTTCTTCATCACATTCAACAGCTGCAGTGCACGCTCTGAATTTTGCATCTTGCACTGCCCAATAATCAATGCTGCGAAAGTTGAAGCATTCGTTTCAAGCTTGGGCCTGTCAAGCTCCTGAAGCAAACGCTCAGCCTTCTTCATCTTCCCTGCACGGAAAAGCCCAAGAATGAGCACATTGTATCACGATATCAAGCCCCACTCCATTCTTAACCATCTCCTCATGAATCCTCGACGCTGCCCCATTATCACCAAGCATGACATACCCATAAATCAGTGTGTTGTACGTGACTGTGTTTGGTGCAACCCTCATCACCCTCATCTCGCTCACCACCCGATTCGCCTGCTGCATCTTCCACTCCTTGCACAGCCCATGGATGATCGTGTTATAGATCACCTGATCGGGCGCTAGCCCCTCCTGCTCCATTTTCTTCTTCAGCTCCAGCGCATGCTCCAAACCACCATGGTCCCTGCAATACGCCGCGATCAGAGTGTTGAAGCTGACCACCGTCCTGTCCACCCCCAATCCGGCATTTCGTCAAACACCTCGGCCGCGTCCGCGACCCGCCCCAAGGCACAGAACGCCCGCAGCACCATGTTGGCCGTGTACGTGTTCGGCGAGATCCAGCACCGGCGCATCTCCCGGAAGAAGGACACGGCGATCTCGGGGCGCTTGAGGCGGAGAGCGGCGGAGATAAAGACGTTGCAGGACTCGACACGCGGGAGCAGGCCGTGCGCGCGCATAGCGCGGAAGGAGAGCGTGGCCTGGGAGAGCTTCTTGCCCCGCGCGCAGGTGGAGAAGAGCACGTCGATGGTCGGGACTGCGGCGGCACCGCCGCCGCGGCGGCGGCTCCCGGTGGTGAGGCGGGCGGTGAGGATGAGATGGTGGAGGTGGTCCGGGAAGGCGTGGGGCGAGACGGAGGGGAGCAGGGAGGAGAGGAGCTCGGAGGAGCGGCGCGGGGTGAGGGAGTGGAAGAGGAGGGCGAATGGGAGCGGGGGTGGCGGGGAGGGGAGGAGGGAGGCGAGGAGGTCGAGGGGCACTGGAAGCGGGCAGAGGAGGAGGTGGGAGAGGCGGATAGGGTTGAGCTGGGGGAGGAAGCGGGAGAGAGAGGCGGCGGCGGGTGGCGGCTAGGAGGAGAGGTGGGAGCGGAGGGCGGCAACGAGGAGGAGGTCCTCGCCGGCGAGCGGCGGGAGGGTGAAGTGCGGCAGCGGAAGCGCGCGCGGCGGCGGCATTGGTAGTGGCGTCCTGGGGCGTGGGGTGGGGTTGGTTCCGAGGCTTCTGTGCGGCGGGTGTGCGATCGCTGGCCGTCGCCGGCGAGGAGGGAGGCGAGGCGCGAGCGCAACTCGTCGTATGGTATGCGTCCGCGTGGGCTCGAGAAACAGTGCTTGGGCTGCAACAGAATGGGCCAAGCGGGAAGGGATGAAAGGGGCAAGGGGCTGGACTGCATTCGGACCAGTCCAGCGGCTTTGTTCGGTACCGCCCGCGCGATCACCTACGTTGTGGCTCACAGTGTTGCTCGGCCCATACGTTCAGCACGCTTTTCCACACTGATGCAACTAGGTAGCCCAGCTGCATGGTGCTATGTTTCGGGCTCGTTTATAGCACGGGAAGCCGAGCCCACGTATTTATGTTTCTTTTGTTCTTTTTTCATTCTTTCCGTTTTCCATTTTTTCTTCTAATCTTCCGTCCCGTGTGTGGTTGTGGTATGGCTTAGTAAGATCTTGTTTTGAACCAAAATTAGGAGGCAATGAATATAAAAGTGATTAAGAATACGTCTAATATTTGTCAATAATTATTGAGTCGAGAATTATGAAAACTGAAAGTGTATTTATGTCCATAGATTCATGTTTAGTGGTTTTGATGTTTAATAATAACCAGGTTTGTGGACTAACCATTTTCTTAAGTTTGGAAAGTGTGTATGGATCAGAAACCATTCTGTGAGATTGCACCAAGATGATGAGCCTATAAAGCCGTCAATGATGGTATTGAGATGTGAGATGTGCATCACATGTAGATATACAAATCATCACTAGATATAGTATCTTTGCTCTTTGATGAAATGTGAGAACTAGCACATGGCAATATATCACTATGACTAAATGATGTGCTATTGTCCACATGAGGCTCATTTGTTACCTTTACAAGAGTGGCTCATGAGCTTCTTTAGCTCTTCATGTGAGATTACAAGATCTTCATAAGAGCTCAAAAGCGTTTCACAATTTTATTTTACAATTTGAGCTTTTAGCTCATCATTTTTCTTTGCAAATGAAGCTTCACAGAAATAGAGTTAGTGACAGAACCATTATCACAAGTAGAAAGAGTAGATTGATCCTTAGCTAAAGAATTACATCAGAACACAGCATATCTAAATCCACTACAGGCATGTAACTAAACTTGCAAACAAAGCTGAGTGATCAACTTTAAGTTCTTTAAAAGTACTAGCCAAGATATCATGAGAACTTTTAGTTCATCATGTTTTACACTCAACCTTCTAAGTTCTTATATTTTCTTGACAAGTTTTTTCTTTCCTTTCTAACATGCAAACTAGTTCATTATAACTAGATATTTCAAACTCATCATCACTATCATCATCATTAGATATCACATTTTTCTTACCTCTTGCCATGAGGCACATAGGTGAATCGGAGTGAGATAGAGTTATCGATTCTCCATCCATATTCATGCTCAATTTCCTCTATAATGTTAGTCTCATAAACACTAGAGGAAATAGAGGAATTGATTGATGGGCAGCATGGCATGGCAAGCATATCATCACAAATAATAGGCAGAGTGTCACCAGATGGTATGCATGAACTATCAATACACAAGAGTATATCAATTTTGTTACAAGAAGTGTCCCAGTCTACAACTGAGATGAAACATGCATTGATAAAAAAAGATAGTCATAAGTTTCTTTTAACTCCTTGTGTTCTACATTTAGCTCCTCATAAGAATTAGTTAGATTCTCATTTGAGGCCCTCAAGTGTTACATGAGAGTAAGTTAGCTCCTCAAATGAACTTTTGGTTGAAAGAAACTCATTCTTTCAATGTTTATAATTTTTTTACAACTTATCAATGAGAAATTAAGTTTTTTTGATCATACGGAACAAGTCGTCAGAAGTGAACACAATATCATCATCATGATCACTGTCATCATCCACAGAGTTATTACCTTTTGCCTTGTCATGTGCTGATGAAGTGGATGAACTTGTGAGTTGTTCATCCTCAGAAGTGGAAGCAATTGAGAGCTCTTCATGATTAGAAGTAGAAGTAGAGTCGTCCCCAATTGAGAACCACAAGCAAGAGCAATCATCCTCACCAATATTGGATTCATCATATCTTTCTCGAAGTGTATTCCAAATATAATGAGCATTCGCAAGAGGCATGATTGAGTCAAAAAATACATTGTTCAAAGCAGAGAATATGTCATCAACGGCTTGAGATGTAATTCTTTTCTCTTCCTCAATAGTTAGATTCTTTTAATCTATTGAAAGAGAAAAACCAACATCTACAATTTGCTCTATGTTTGGACCCATGGTCCGAAAATGACTAAACATGTGAGTTCTCCCTAAATGGTAATTTTTGCATCTAATAAGAAAGGGTCTTTGTGCACTAAACTACTAGCCGACATCCTTACTCCCTAAGCGATTAAGCCTAATCAATGAGAGCACGAGGATCTGATACTAATTGAAGGACCTCGAATGTTACCTAGAGAGGGATGAATATACGTTTTAAAAATGATTATGATCTAAAAAAATTATTAATGTGAAATTAACTAAGTGAATTTTCACAAATTCAAATCCTAAAAGTTTGGGCTTAACTAAGTACACCAACACCCTAAGTCTAAGACAAGATAAGCAGTATTAGGGTGACAAGTAAACAAAGCAATTTCTACATAAAATAATTACACAAGTATGAATAGCAAGATATAGATTGCAAGAAAAATAAAGTTTATAACTAACACAAATGATGTGTATTCTCGAAGTTCGGAAATCCATCTATATCCTACGAACAAGCCAACTCCAAATCGAGCATTTTCCTCCAGTTCCTTGCCTTTAGCAAGAACCGCTCCCTACAGATAGTTCACTCCTCCACCCCGGAGATGGTGAGCTCCATAACCACTTATAAGTCATCGGGTCTCTTTACAATCTTCTTGAAGAGATCACCAAGCTCAACTCCACCTAACTGTCTAGAGGTGGTGGCCTCCAAGAGTAACAAACTCTTGGATTTCCACTCGAACACAATCAACGTGTAGAGCACCAAACAATGCAACAAATGCAATCACCAAGTGTAACACAACACAAAACTCTATTTCATACATCACCAAGAACAACTCATGCCCTAAAGGCTATTAAGTGGAGGAGAGCACCAGGAAAGATTCAATAAATGATCCTAAGGGCAACAACTCACTCTTTAAGCTGGTCAAAGTGGCTACTTATAGCCCACCCTAAAAAAAACTAGCTATTACACACTTTATACGCAAAAGTCAGGGGTTCCGGAACCAAATTCGGAGGTTCCGAGATTCAAACCAATGACTATATCAGTGTGGACAAAGAGGAAACTCGGAGATTCTGACTTCAAACTCAGAGCTTCCAGGATTCAAGCTCGGAAGGTCCAGAACCCAAACTCAGATATTCCAACTTCAAACTCGGAAGTTCTGGGATTCAAACTCGGAGGGTCTAGGACCCAAACTCGAAGTTCCAACTGGAAACTCGGATGTTCTGGGATTCAAACTCGGAGAGTTTACCACCAGAGGTTCTGAGTTCAATCTCGGAGGTGCAGAGATAGCAAATTTTAGCATAATGAAAAACTGTCTAGAAGGCAAACGGTTGATTCGAACTAAGAAATTTCTTCTCCTTGATGCAACCGTGTAACCGAGTCATCAAAGACCTAGAAAGGGATGGTTGAATCACAAAAGATTCAAACCAAGATTAACAAAAATGAGGATACAACTATACAAATGTTTGAAGAGTCGTGACTCGTTTAAGCTACTTATTCAACAACCCCTTTTAATAGAACAACTATCTATCATATTACTTGGTCTCCCTCCAACACCTAGGCACCAGTAAAACTAGGATCACCTAACTAAGCATACATTTTCCTTGATTACTCCACTTGAGCTTGACGAAGGCGATCATCCTCACTCCAAGTCAGAATCTTTTTTCAATCTTCATTGCTTGTTGAATTCTTTTAATATGCTCCCCCATGAATCAATATGGGAAATTTTCTCTTGATGACATCTTCACTAACTTGTCCACCATAGCTTAATCATCATATGAAGCACCCTCTAAGGCTTATGACAATACTCAATGCATCTTGATGACCATCAACCATTGATGTCATCTTCACTTGAGTTTTGATGAGATCATCGTCTTGTGTAGCATTATGAAGTGAACCTAACCTCACACTTTCCAAACATATGGAACATGATTAGTTCACAAGCATAATTAACATTACTCAACAAATGACTTGATCGCGTGTGCTCCACCCTTCAAACTGTATCATGCTCTCTTGAAGCCATCTTCGCAAGTTTCAAGCATATGTCCACATATGACGCTTGGATTGAGCTTGTCCTTCTCAACTTGATAACTATTCAACATTTGATATCATCCACACTTGAGACATGTGAGGTAATCCTCTGATTCTATCTCACTAAGTGAAACCTAATTGGCACACCTTTCTCACATATAACAAAGGGGTTAGTCCATAGAATGCAATTCACAATTGTTTATCATAAAACACTTGATCATATAATCACAAGTGGTGTATCTTTTAAGCTCGATATTGACTATCTCAAGTTCATTCATGAATCTCATCTTGGTCAAATTCATTTTCTCTTGATCCTCACAATTGTTCACATATTTAACCCACTCTTCAGTTGTCCATCTCCACAAGATGGAATCTTCACCTGAAATTTATCCACATGTGATGCACACCCTAATAACATCAATCACTGGCTTCATAGACACGTAGGCTCATCCTCCTGATGTAATCTCATAGAGTGGTTCCTAACCCATACACACACTTTTCAAATTCAAGAAAATGGTTAGTCCACAAACCTAGTTGTCACTAATCACCAAAATGAATAAACACAAGTCGACATACATAGATGCACTTTTAATCTTTACTGATGATTGATAATAAACATGATCACAAAGTTTTTTGAATAGATGTTTCGTGGAGTATATGACAACACATGTGAAACATATACTCAGTGATGTATTCCAATAGCAATGATCCATATGAATGCGAAGGTTTTGTGGTTTGGATCAATATTTAGTATAGCACCAAATGTAATATGTGCTGCCTCTAAATTTGTGCATTTCTCATGATGTGAGTGAAATCAAATACACATATCCAATTCTGAATAATTGGAGGAGTTCACACCATATTTTGGATCCATGGAATGCAATAAGATGATATAACATGATAATTAAGCATTCAACTTGTAAAACATGCATTCACAAGATCCATAAAACATATTTTAGATAACAAACAATAAAGATATGTGATAAACTCATCAACTCAAACATGTGTTCAAAATATATCCAAAACACATGAGTGCATCAAGAGATAGGCAATACATAATATAAGAGCTCATAAGACAAACCCTTCTCCCAAAACTGACATATCCTAGTCCCCATATGAGAATACAAACACTCCCCCTATGAGAACACATCCATACTTACTTCTTTCTCCCCCTTTGTTGTCAAGCATCACAAAGAGACGAAACCAGAAAGAACAAAGAGAGCTACGAGAGCTAGAAAGGAGATGCGGAGATATCTACCACAGCTACTAAAGAAGCTATAAGGAAAGATTAAGTGGCCGTCAAAGGATATGAACTTTCTGATGTATATAAGTTTCTAAATGGCATATAACCGACATGCTATCCATCCACGTGGATCCATTTATCTTGCCAGACGAGTGATTTTTTGCCGTCACCGATGGTGATTACCGTGGAAGCTCGGAAATGCTCCATGTCTATCAGATCACATGGTAGTAGTGACCCAACTCATAGCCTCACGAGGTCGCACTGATACCATGGCCATTGGAGCCTGAGCACCCTCCCGAACTTGTCAAGCTTGATAATTCGCAGACCTCCAAGCTCTCCAGATAATGGCCTGAGAAGTTTTGGGAGACTCAACATGATAAGAAGATAAAGCGCGTGATTTTGAGGATTCAGGAATACACCTGAAGCTTGTCGGTTGCTCTGCCTACGTCTGAATCCATGTTTCGTTAATGTATTTTTGCTGGCCTTGGTAGATCGAGTTTACTCTTTTGCCAGTCAGGCTGACTGACATGTACTCATACAGTAAGCCCTGTGCTTCGTTCGGGCAATATAAAAAACTGCCATGAGACCCCGTTTCCGTTCCAACACATTTCCAACCCACCAATTTTTCCAAGAGTAAATCGGTTTAGTTCTAGTTTTGATAATATCGAATGTGGCATCACCATTAAGGAAATTAAGTTATGCAATGTTGTTGATTCCGTGGTTGGTGAAAAGTAATGATCAGAACACCTTCAATCTTCCAATGCAAACACCAATATATTTGTCCTAAACATCTGCTAAAACCAAGCAAAATAGCAAATGCATCAATATACAGTACAATCTACCATAAATCCCTTACTGGAGGAGTGAGGGAACGACAAAATAGGAGAAACTAAATCGCAAGAGAGAATGAGAAGTAGGGGGTGTTAGAGATATAGTAGTATCAGCTATTAGAGATAAATTTCATATTTACCTTGTGTTTGTATTCAACTAGGATTTCTTCGCTTGTCTTGTATTCAACTAGGATTTCTTCACTTGTCTTCAAGACTATTATACTATATATATGCCTATTGAGATTATGCAATAGATAAAGTTGCATAATATTAACATGGTATCAGAGCCACCGACCTAATTTTTTTTCGCACGCGCAACTCGTGCTCCTGCCGGCCGCCGACCTCTTCTTCGTTTCACTTGCCGCCGGTCTAGGCACGTTGCCGGCTCCCGCCATCCGCCGGTCGTCCGCCCGAGCCGCGGGCCTCCCCACCCGCCTGTAACCCCGGTCGCCCGCCGGCCTCCTCCGCGCGAGCGCCCGTGGCCACCCACTTGCAGCTGACTGCCACCGGCCGCTTGGCGACCCCAGGCTGCCGTCCGCCGGCCACCTCTCCCACCCGCCTGCCGGCCTCGCCGCCCGACGGCCCGTCGCCTACCGGTCCCGCCGCCCGCGCTTGCTGAGGTCGTCCGCCGACCGGATCCGGCGGCCCGTCTCCACCGTCTCTCCGCCGACCGCCGCCCTCCGCCGTCCGCTGCCGACCCCAACCATTCGCCGGCCTCCCTTCCCCGGCCGAGCCCACGCCTGGTGTTGCGGTACCAAACAGAGCACATGCTCTGTTTTGAGTAACCAGCCAGTATTCAAAAACTCTTGCCTTGTATTCAAGACTATTGTACTATATATATGCCTATTGAGGCTGTGCAATAGATAAAGTTGCATAATATTAATAGGGGAAGGCAGAGCCAACAGGTCTCCAAGATCTACCGGTTGACCCCAAGAGTAGGTGCTCCAAAAATCCATGTTAAGGCAACATTTCATCCTACGGGAACAGCAACGAACATCTTTTGCACTGGAATCAAAACATAAGCATGTCATGTAATACTTGGACTGAAAAAATGAATAATTACTATGATCAAGATTTCTATTGCATCTTTGTGACACTGGCATGATACAGGCCAAACAATTACAAGGTTAAAACAGCTAAATACATGACTACAAATAACAACAAACACTCCCGTGCCTGATTAAGCTCGCATGCTCTTTATTCTGCTCTTGCGAGAACTCGCATCAAATATCCAGCAGAGCAGAGACACAACCTATGCTTTGTGTGTATAATATATGGTCTTGAGATGCCATCTGCAAGTACTTATGTGCAAACAATGTGTTTAGTCTTCCATCACATCCTGTAGCTTCTGTTGTAGTGAAACTTCAACATTTCTCTTGTAGTCCACCATAGACATTGTTTGGTTGTAGCGACTAGGTTTATGCTGGATGCCTAAACACCAGTGATCAACCCAGAAGCTGCCTGAGGCCATCGATAACCTGCTCTCTCTTTGATGGATTCATCTGTACAAAGTATTTAAGTAATCAACATATCAGAGAGATGAGCGTACAAACAGAAAATGTGTCAATTTGAGGCAATTAAGAAAAGAAAATAAAAGGAAGAAGAAGCGAAGCTTACTTTGCCAAGAAGGAGCGAGAGACCGTTCGGTAAGGCTTTCACGTCTGAGCTTTCAGCAAGATGCGAGAACCATTTGGATACCCTTTCAGCTTTCAACTCCTCAAGATAGTTCTCATAGTTCTTGGGATCGTCTTTCCAAGCAAAGAAAGATTCATCATCATTCCACTTTTCACTATCTCCTTCAGAACCCTTAGAAGCCAGGTACCATTTCTTGATAGACTCCAATGTTGATCTGTGGGGTAGCTGCTCACCAGAGGCTTCTCTAACTTGCTTGGCAAGTGAATCCTCAGCAACCCTCCTTCGCAATCTCCTATAGAAGAAAGTCCGAGACTCCTCCCAATCAACAACCTTACTGATCACACCTTTGGCAGCCATTCTGGAAGAGGTGTCATGCAATTCAGCAAACCGCGTAGCAACCTGAGTATATATGGGCATCAGCTGCTTCATCCGAACGGTCATACTCCTCCTAATGGTCTCCATTTCCGAGAGGCTAGCATTTCTTTCTTCATTTCTTTGAGTCTAGCATTAAGGCTGATCAACTCAGGGTCAAGCCTTAGCATGCTTTCTTCCAGTTCCTTTGGCCTAAATTTGATCTCAATCAGTCCTTCTGCCTCAAGGACATTCCCTTTTGCAGTCCTCTCGGCATACATCTCAATGTGCTCAGGATTGATCTTGCTGTCCACCACGACCCATGCACCTCCGCGTAGCTCTCCAGACTTCGGGGATATATACAAAAGCAGGCTGCTTATATGTCCTCAGATTCTCAACAATCGTAGAACCAGCCTGAAGGATTCCTTCAAACAGATCCCTTTGCCCACCAGAAAAGCCTCTCCAGTTAGCAAGGATGAACAACGGGAGCTCTTCACGGTTGAAATCCAGCAATGCCTGGGCTGTTTTTGTGGCCGAATCTGGAAACCACACCTGTCCTGCTTGAGGGACTACACGCTCAGCAGAATCAAGCTGACCTGGGTCAGCAGGGATGACTTGCATCATTGTCTGGGTTTCCACAGCTATGACACCAACTGGAATTCCACCAAGCTTTGCTCTTCCGGTAATAACAGTTTTTGCCCAACCTTCTAATGTTTCCACAAAGCTTTCTCTGTCAAACATACCACCCAACCACTTGCCTTGACTGCCCTGAATGCCACAGATGGCTGCACGGGCATCACATGAATTCTCAGGGAAATATGTTACAGGTCTATCTGGTGGATCAAGAGGTTTCAGAATAGGAAGAGGACCACCGACATAGGATGGAACATAGCTGAGCCATTTCAAGATAGCAGAGACACCTTCAAGATCATCCGACACAGTCAGATGGACAACTCCATTTGTAGCCATGATTTTGGGGCCACCCAGTTGCATATGAGAGCTATAAACCTCACGCCCCAGAAGCTTGTTCAGAGCAGAAAACCCAGTTAAAATAATCGGTTGATCAAGGCGCTGTATACACCTCATGCCTAACCGAGCAAGATAGGCCCCAATTCCAACAGCTCGTCCAGTCACAAACGTCAGAGTAAAGGTCTCCCTATATGCCTTAGAATAGGCACTGGCAATGGCACCACTTCCATGTAGATTCTCACAACCAAGTCCGTCCTCTTTCCCGACTATGGTATCAACAACCCATCTGGTGCCTCCACTTTCTAGTTTCAGCTCATGGGCTATAACTGAAGAGCTTAGACGTGAATAATCTTGTTCAGTGAGGTAAATGTAGTGAAAACCACGTTCAGGGCTCTGATCATCAAACCATCCAACATGGAAGCATGACTTTACTTCCTCTGCTACACCGATCCGAGCACCAGCAGTTGCTGACAAGTAGATAAGAGGAATTTTCCTCTCACAAGCAAGATTGGTAACAGCATCAAAGAATGCATCTTCTCTAGGACCAAAGGACCCAGCTTAAATGTCACATCATTTGCAACAACTATAATCTCCCGGCCGGCTGGAAATTCTGGTGTGGAGAGCTTCATGCTCCAAGCAACAATGCCAATATTATTGATACCTGGAGGACGCTCAACTGGAACCAAAGGAGTACCCCATGATCCAGCTGAATCAGCAAATGTAAGCTCTGTCACTTCAGCATACCGCTGATTATGCTCATCAGCTTCTGCAACACCAGAGATACTAGATTTCCATGACTTCTTCAATGCTGTTTCAAATGCCTGCAGACAGAGTATTACCATTCTCAGTTGATCTGGTTAAACATGCTAACCAATGATACAGAAAAAGGGGGAAATGCAAGCAACTCACCAATGGAAAATCGTAGCAGTATGTAGTTTCATTTTTCCTAGAGGCGTAACGTTTCAAGTCAATAGCATCCAAAGGCTTGTATGGCTCATGCAATGCAACGCCATGTAAAGGACCAGCTGTGGGTGTGGCAGAGCGGTAGAAAAGCTGATGTGTATTGGAGTCCTCCACTTCTCGGTAAATCTGGAAGCCAAAAGAGATTAAGCATAAGAGTATTAAAAAGCAAACGGTATTTAGAAGTCTTTTTAAGTAGTGCTTGATAAAACATTTTTAAAAGAAATAATTGAGAGAGTACCCATGACATCCATGATGGGAGTGATGAGCATTGTCTATTCACTAACTAGATAAGCTAAAGAAATCATGTATGGTATGTGAGGCTTGGCCAACCTAACATTCCATCAGAGGTGGCATTCTTTATAGTATTTACTGAACTGTAAATGCTATTGCTCCCATAGTAGTGCAATAGCTAAGGAACTTACATCAACAGTGCAGGTGTGGCCAGTCACATTGGTAACGACAACTCTCCAAGCACCATTAGCTTGCCCATCACAATCTAACCATAGCTTCACTTCCCACTGGCACACAGAAAGGCGATGCATCCTGACACCAACATGTTCATATATATTCAAACCATATGCTTCAAAAGTGTGCATGCTGTCGTGTCATCTTGACCAACTTCATCTGTCATCCTAACACAATGAAAAGCACCAACCAAGTGAACATCTATGAGCACATTTAATGCAATATATTTTGTTGAGAACATAAATAGATGTTTTGACTGACCTTGAAAATGGAATTAGATCAAACAAATGTTGTTTCTCTCAATATGCACAGATACATGTGTGAATGGCCTGACCTCACAGCCTCATTGTGAGCATGTAACTCTATTTCTTCTAGGGCTGCCATCAATGATCTGAGTATGCTGTTTGATGTGAATGATGATGAGGCTTGAGCACGGCCTACTTCATTGTCAATACTTCCAGACAAAAACCCATTGGTCACACTTGGCTGTCTGACTATAGTACGAAGAAACATCCTTTGGTCATTTGATCTCTGATCTTTCTTGTTCTTGACCAGTGTGTAAATATGCCACTGGCGATCACGTGATGGGGTATATTTCACATCGTTGTAACCTTCCAAATTCACTTTGTCCTGTTTATTTACCGGCAAGTTGTTAGAGGTACGTACTGTTGAAGAGAAATTTAATGGAAAAAAGGCTACATACCAACTCAAGGAATGTGGACAAAGGAGGTTCCACATGGCGGAGCATCGGGTCCTCCTCATAATATAGCTTGTCAACCGACCATTGGAAGGAGTGGCGCATTGGCGGACGCCCTTCATCTCTTTGGATAATGCAGCTGACAACCCTAACATCAGCACCATTGAGATGCGACGTTACAGTGTTATCCTTCAAAATCTTGGAAAGTTTGTTGATCCTTTCTTGTGCTTGATCCTCATCACCACTACAACGAGAAAACAGAGTGGAAGAGGTTAAGTAATTTTTTTCACGAAATTCATTACCAGTTCATAGAATCACTCTGATATTTTATGTTTTCATCAGCAACAAATAGTCACATAAGAATAGAGGGAGTAAACGAACCTGTCTTGAAGAGTACTCATCTGATTGTTGATACCAACCAAAGCAATATGCAGCATATTGCCATGGTCAGAATTTCCAGCATCTGCTCCGAAATGTGAAGTCTCCTTCAATGCAGCTTCAATTGCAGTTGATAGAAACTGAAGAGACTTGATTACAACCATGACACCCCATCGCTTGTCAATTGGATCCTCTCCATGCTGCTTGAGAGGTGTCACAGATTGCCCATTTCTTTGTTCAATATGCTCTTCAGAGAATTCCCATAAAGCAATTAGACCAGACCTGTGCCATTGCATCCGGATACTGCCCCTTACAAGATAATGCTGGAAGATGATTGTGAGTTAGCCAACATAAATTTGTTAATACTCCAGTTGTATCAAGAAAAGAGTGATGTAGTTGATAAATTCAGTAATACCTGATACAATCTGCGTATGTATGTCTCAACAACTCTCCGCTGAAGAGTAGGATCGCTGTGATCAAACAAAGCCACAAGGGCGTCTTCAACTGCAAGTGGGGGCACATACTAAATCTTCCATCCTTTCATTGATGGCCATCTTTCTCCTAGGCGTTGACACCCCGCTCTCCTTCCTCAGTAAACATCTCCAGCTCTGAAAGGCTTCTTGCTATGCTTGTGCGGAGCTCACTCAATTTAGTGTGCTCAAGAAGTTGGCTTGCTTTAAGTGCCAGCTGCATCAATTACAACAAATTTATATCATTTCTCTAGACTATGATATGTGAAAAAAATTAGAATGTAGATTGTCAATTTTACCCCAGAGTATGCTGTATGGTTCAGGGCAGAGAAGCGAATCAACTGGTCCCTGTAAGCAGATGGATTTGGATAAACCAGTGCTTCCATAAGCCGTAGTATTAATTTATTTTTGTTTCTCACGCCCTTCAAGGAACACAAATTGTCAGCCATAAGATGCCTTTGCATATCATGTAAATCAAATAACCAACACATTGCACAACAGATACATTACCTGGTGGGAGAACACAATATATACGACCTTCTCAAGGTCTTTGGCATGTTGAAGTCGTAGACGTTCTATCACATCAGACTGAAAATATAAAAGCAGAAAATGCACATATTTTTAGCACATTCCGGTGAGCAAGTGAGCATTGAGCAATCCTTTCTAAGTTATTATAAAGAGTTACCTGAATGTCATCACTGAAGAGTTCTTCAATAGATAAATACTCCTCAAACAGAGACTTGACAACAACACGAGCATGGCTTTCTCTTCCACCCTCATATGACTTGACCAGGCTCATAAGTGGCTCCACAAGCCTCTCATTAGTAACCCTGTCTTTCTCAGAACAGTATGCAAGATTTGCCTGCAGTAATGGTTTTGTAAGGAAACAACATGGTACCCAAAAAGAAATGGATGCCGAGTAACAGTCTCAAACTGACCTCAATAACTCCCCTTAGCAACTTGGCAGGGAAATCCTTGCTCTTCCGGAAGTCAGGATTCAACTCATACTCCTTGTACTTACCGTCCAACTGAGTACAGGCAAATTAGTTAGACATTCAATATGCAGCCAAAATGAAACATAGAATAATAAACGTGCATGTAATATAATATTTTAAACTAGAATACTTAATCACCTCATTCCGAAGATCTTTTGGGAGCCGGGTTGCCAAAACAGACATAAGTTCTTGCCACTGTAGAAAAGGGAGCTCAGGGCTGTCTAAGCAGTTTAGCAAATCTTGTACAACCTGAAAGAAAAGGTATAGTCAGGAACTTATTGGTTGCAGATAACACAAAGACTAGATCACTTTCAAAGAAGATGGAACAGATTGTGACAAACTAAAAGGTTAGTTTTTCTTTATAGCTGAGGATAGTGGCAAGGAGATATAGAAAGGAAACAAAACTGAAAGTACAATGATATTCTGAAGTTTGTTATGTCGTACTTGATTGATATTATGTTCATATCCTGCAAGGATCATGTGTGCAGAATTCACACTTGCAGCAAATTTTTGGTGAACTTTGCCAGAAATAGCAGTAGGAGGTCCAAGTTTTGGAAAGGTGCCATGAAATGGTTCAGCTCTCCTCACAGAAGAAGGGTCATCAAGGTCCAACCTTGCTATCAGGTCATTTGCCTTCACCAAGACAGACATTTCAGTTAGTATTTAAAAGACACTGCATATTACTTGCATAAGGTATTATAGCTAGAATATACACAGTGCGGCAAACATGCAGGCAAGGAGGGGAATAGAGAAATAGAGAGAAAGGAGAAAACCTGCATGGCCTGACCCTCAGGCATGACAAAGTGAATGACACCAGAGGCAGGTAGTAACAGTGGCATGCACATTTTCATGACCTCCACCTCAGCATATGGTGTATCAGCATCCACATGAGAGCCATCCGCGACCAAAAACCGAAGAAGTTTGCACGGTGTATCAGCCAACAACTTGGAAGGGTCATGTTCTTTCTGTAATATATCATTAAGAGCAAAAAATTAATTTCAGTATTTTCATACAGTATTGCTATCACAATTAGGCAGATGCAACTCCACACTTATGGCAGATGCCCAAACAGAGCAAACGCAGAGGAAAATGGGACATCTATGTTATAGATTACCTTACCTAATTCCAAATGAACTTATTAAACCAAGGTTCATGTAACAATATAATAGAAACAAGTAAATATAATTCCAGGCTACCCTGCATCGGTGATCTTACTAACTTCTATTTTGTTCATTCTAGCTGCATATTCTTGTCCTTCAACAAAGACTTGCCAGATCCAATAGCATAAGTTTTTGTCTAGATCTATAGTAATTTGGACATAAAAAGTACACTTCACCTATAATAACTTTTATAGAGCTAACTTATAGTTAGAGACCACGAGGAGAATAGGAAGTTAGGAACATAGCTATCTTCACCTGTAATAAGCATGTTCTCCCATTGATTAGAAGGCGTGTGCCAGCCGCCTCTGTCTCCGCATAAATTACATGACTGTTTCCATCCAACTGGAGAATTTACAGTTAAAGATACATCAGGCCCTTTCGAAACAAAAAAATAAATAAATCACATTTGTGTATCATCTTTGATATTACCTGCATTAAGAGTCCGCCATCGCGCAACGAATGTATCTCTGCTTCAATCTCTGATTCATTAATTCTTAATTTGTAGCTACGGGGTCCACCTCTTACCGTCTCAATCTACAACATAAAATAATCCTGAGCAGCTGTGACGAGAACACCAACTGGATTGGATGACTATGTCATGGATAAGATTTAAAGTGCAAATTACAGATAATTACCGTATATTTGCTCCCCTCTATATTTAGCGTTACAGTCAAATTGACAAGAGAGATGTGCTGTACAGGGGAAAACTGTTAGACAGTATTATTCATATAGAAACTAGAATATCAGCAGCGGCATTCATCATACAGTATGGTACCTTCGGTGGTATTTGACCTTTGCTGAGATAACCGACATAATCGGTAACAACGCTTGAGCTCCTACTTGATGCTTCCTGCAACACAAGAAATACAATATTTGAGGTTGGCAATGACATCTGGCATGCAAGCTCATAACCAGCTAATAAATCATAATGCAGTCAAACAAATCATACATATAGAGCTCCTCCAACAACTGAAGGTACCATGGGGCCCTCTCTGCTCTAACACGCATCGCTATTCTGCTGTCTAGCCAACCAGTGTGGATCTTATTTTCTCGGTATTCTGCAGACTGCAAATATGAAAAATTGAGGCACAAATACACAGAGGGAGTAAATATAACATGTAATCAGAGAACATTTACTGTGGGGTTATCTTACATTCAAGAGATCCACTGTGTAATCAACATTTGTGCGTATCTCTCCACGAATTTGGATCTCTTTTAAGCCAAGTACCATATTGGCTATTGCCAACGACCTAGATTCCCCAAAAGCAAAAACATGACCTGCAAGAAAATGATGCTGTTTAACAAAGGCATCAAGAGATACCAAGGGGAAACAGAAAATTACGTGATGTTACTTACCAAATTGAGAATCAGAAAATTCATGGATTGCTCCTCCAGACTGAAAATAAGAAAATGAAAGTTCAGGTTAGCTTGCCGCATGACAAGATATAAATTTTAGCCAGGAAATTTATCGACATAAGAAACAGGAAAACTCAAGCGTAATGACAAGCTGCGCTTGTTGTGATGTGTGGTATAAAAGAAAACTTTATGTATGGATGTATACTTGCCTTAACGGAGAAATAGGCCCAAACATTTGGTTTACTTTTAAAGTTTAGCTCTTCCACTCTTCCACTAGTAGGCTTAAACCCATCATCTGGATCCTCGCTAGTAACCTCTAACTGCTACACAGTGACCCTTTGGCCTTACAGACTGTGCTTTATCCAAATCAAATTTAGTTGCAACAGCTGATATTTCCTTCCAAGCATGATAACCACCTCCATGCTCCATTCCATAGAAGCGTCTGATCTCCTGCAATCATCCTTTTATTTCTTAGTAGGGAGGGGAAGAGATAATCTCATCAATCACCAAGCTGGAAAATTGGCCTACCTGGAATGTGTAGAGGGGTATGCCCATTCCTACTGCAACTTGAGATGCAGGCAAGTTTATTTCAGCAATCCATTCGGTCACAGGGTGTTCTACCTGCAATCGTGGATTAAGCTCCAGGAAATAGTATTCGCCTGTTTCCATGCTGTATAGATATTCCACTGTAGCAGCACCCTCATATTGCACACATTTAGCAAGCCGCCTTGCTGCTGCTCAAGCTCTTAAACCGTTTCTGGAGGAGCAACTGTAATTGGACCCTCCTCAATAATCTGTTGCACAGTATATGGTGAAAACTATGGTTTCACAAATCATAATATATATATATATATATATTATATATGGGGTAAGACTAGTGCCAGCTTGCATTAGGTAAAACATGTTGTAGCTATCAAAAATATTGTAATACGGTAACTAGAGTTTTAACATTTAGAGTTCGAAATATTTCAAATGCAACAGAAAGATCAGTGTAGAAAAGAGGTTAATTTTATTCTTTGATTTCAAAATGTAACATTCAACTGTTTGTAGTACAGAATTTGCTAGTAATAAATCCTTCAATTCAAAAAATGTAGACTAACAATGTATTGCTAAACAGGATATGATAGCAACATAGTCGAAAGAAGTTTTACTTCACTAAAGCTATAGAACTTCTACCAGTACTCAGTACGCCAATCCTCGGCGCAGATTATTTCCAAGAAAGCTGATACTGAAAACCCAAATGCTTCAGAAAAACACCATTAAAAACTAACCTTTTGGTGCCTTCTTTGAACACTACAGTCTCGACTGTGCAGTGCTGCTACGTTGCCATGTTTGTCACAGAGCAACTGAACCTCCAGATGTCGGCTCTACAAAGAAAGAACAAATGCAAGCTTTTAAATAACAAATATTCAGTACAGAAGCACTCTCTGAATATTGATAACAGTAAATGGTGTTCTTTATTATTGTACTACTCTTAGTCCCTCGCCCACCTGGCATCTATATGGATAGCATGTTAACAGGACTAAGACAGACACAGCAGAAAAATAAAGGAAAAGCAGTATAATTCAAGCTTTTATCACTTATCACCTGAGATGCCACCTTCATAATAAATATAGGTGATCCAGGGACTTCTCCCTGCACCTGCTTAAACAATGCTCTCACCTCATCATCATTGTGTACCTACAAAACCATTGGATGGCATCAAAAACATCCTTGGTTATACAAAAATTTGCAGAGAACTTAAACTTCATTTTATATGGACAGTGAACATTTCCATATCATTGTTTGTGAGGAGAACATCTCCATATGATTGTGGAAGAGTTGAATTAAAAAGAAGACCAACCTTCCTTATTCCTTTACCACCA
Organism: Stipa capillata; assembly: GCA_019208055.1. Lineage (NCBI taxonomy): Eukaryota > Viridiplantae > Streptophyta > Magnoliopsida > Poales > Poaceae > Stipa > Stipa capillata. The sequence goes on from JAGXJF010002285.1 coordinate 66,376, forward strand.
CCACCCCATGATGCCTTGATCATGGCAGGATACCCCACCACCTGACAACTAGCTACTGCTTCCTCTGTAGTGGAAACACAGGCGTTCTTATAGATCTCCTCAGGTATGAGTGGCAGGTTTCTGGCGGAACTTTCACCTACAGTGCATTTGGATTTAATTTTAAGCAATATATGAGTGGAGAAAAACAGGAGCAATACTATACAGAATAGGAGAAGGCATACATGTGATCCACTCCATGGAAGAGTTGGAACTCCTGCTGCTTGCGCAATAAGAGAAGAACCAATCTTATCACCTAGTGCAGCCATCGCGGCTGATGGTGGCCCAAGAAAAATTATTCCTTTTTCCTTCAGCGCATCTGGAAGTTCTGGGTTCTCAGAAGCATGACCCCAGCCAGGCCAAACTGCAGAAACCCGAGTTCTCTCTGCTATCTGGTGAATTACAAACATTAACTACTCAATTATCCAGAGTAATGAACATGGATAAACTAATCCACAAGTAGGTGAAAAGACCAGTGAGAATGATCAATTGTGCTAACCTCCACTATGAGCTGTACATTTGCATAGTTGTTATTATTTGTTCCACCAGGAACTTCTAAGAACTGGTCGGCGATTCTTATGTGCTCCGCATTAATCTTCAGGTCCTCTGGAGTTGCCATAGCCACCAAAAGAATAGCCTTCTCCGTTCCAAAGGTCTCCAAGGCCCATGTCCGGATGCTACGCATGAACTTGACCGCAGCCATTCCATTGTTTGCAACTAGCACACTGTGTATCGGTGAGTCGCCGCCGAGTGCTTTACAGAATTCATCAACTTCAGACGGCGAGGACAGATGCCTCGAATTAGGCATCCTGTTCAGCATGCCGTTTATTTGGTCGGATTCTGCCATTATTGTCCCCCTCTAACCTTCAGACTAGCTGGGAAAAGCAAAAGACCAAAACTGTTAGCACAGCAACTCTCATTAGCGAACCATTGCATGGCAATTAAACATTTTCATGTGTATTTCTTTTTTAAGCAGTGTTAAAATGATAGAAACAAAAAGATGACTACTTAACCAGATCATGGAAGTCCCCCAGCAACAATACGAAGAGAAGCACACAATTGAGACAGTAAATTAGTAGCCAACAGCCAGCAGAATCAGAACAGCAAGACCACAGAACGTGATTTCTTTCTCTAAGCAGGTGAAAAATAGGTTGACTATGTGATCACGGAAGAATTCACAGTAGAGGTGAGTCCAAGCACGAACAAAGGGGACCCCAATTCCGGCACGCAACCAAAACAAAACAAGCACCCAAAACCAAACAAAAAAGGAAGCCAGGATCTCCTCCGCCCAACCGCGCACGCTCACAGACCGCTCGACGGAATGCCGAGAACACCAGAGACCACCGAGTACTCACCCATGCGGCGACGCTACAAATTGCCACGGCTCTCGATGTCGCCACGAACCAGAGCTGGAAGCGATCTAGGACCAGTAGTACTACACGGGAGCAAGGAAAATTTGCTTTTTTTAAAGCTAGATTCGGGAGTGAGCTCCAAAATTCGAACACAAACACACAGAGAGACACAGTGCTGCAAATTGGAAGACGCGAGCAGAGTCGCCACTCACCAGCAAGGAACAGAGCATAGAGAGAGAGAGAGAGAGAGAGAGAGAGAGAGAAAACAGGGGGACCGTACGCCTGTCCGCCAGAGGCGCGCCGCCCGTTCGACGGAATGTCGCGCCCAGCGCCGGCCAGGAAGAGAAGGCTCCACGGCAGGCGGCAGATCAAGATCCAGGAAAGCGCCTCGGCGCGGCGGCAGGACAAGAAGCAGTGCCTTAAATGCGAGACGCGCCTCCTTCTCTCCCCCACTGCAGAGGAGATAGTACAGAGCGAGGTGGGTTGGGAGGAGGGGCACAGACAGCGCGAGGTGGGCGTGCGTGTCCTACGACGCTACTCTATGCCGCTGCTTGCCGCGCGCGCCTTTTAACTGCTCACCGCTGCAGTGGCCGCGGCGGCCCCTGCGCGGCTGGGAGCTGGGCCAGGGAGAGAGGGGAGAGAGAGAAGCTGGAATGTGTGAGCTAGAGAGAGAAGGTTTGAAGTCGGAATTTGACTGGGGGGTGGAACGAAGGATGGATGGATGAATGGGTTGATAGTTGGGAGTTGGATCAACTAACCCCCAACCCCAGCCCACCAGCATCATGACGACGACGACGTTCCTCTCCCTTTCTCTCTCTTGTATTTCTCAGCATACCATGGCAGAAGTTGGTATTTGTATCCCTCCCCTTTCCCTCTAAAATAGAAAAACGTACCTAACACCTCGTGGTTTAGTCATTGAACTACTTAGGGGGTGTTTAGAGAAAAGCTGCAGCTCGCCAAACGGCTAGCTTTTTAGCAGCTTTTACCACGATATCTGTGGGCTTTGCAGTGCAAATTCAGCTGTTTGAAAAAAGCTGTCTTTTGCTAGCTTTTTGCAATGTATTGAAACTTATGCTTATTTTTTTAAATGCTATAGATGATTTGGATAAACCAAAAGCCATATGTTCACTTTCCCACAGCTACAGCAGCCTTTTCAAACAGCCAGCCAACAGCAGCTTTGTCAACAGCCACAAACCCAACCAACAAGCCCTTAACCCTCTCGGCTTTTAAACCTGGTATGCAGCCACTCCACTCCACCACCCTAACTATACGAAATCATTTCAAATACCCACCGAGATGATTTTGAGGATGGTTTTGCCACCGTGGTAGGTGATGTGGCGTAGGACCTAACACATAACTAAGCAATATGGAAACGCCCACTCATTCATGACTATCTTCCTCCTTGCTTCTTATTCTTCTTCTCCACTCCCTCAACTCCAATGACGCCATCCCCCCACCTTACAACTTAGTGATTCCATCACCTTCTCCTCAAGCTCTCCTTTATATTCAGTGACACCATCGGCCTCCTCTTTACCACGGACGTTGTAATGCCCTCCTAGTGCGCTCGAGGCAGCCATCCATCCTCCTCGTCCTAGTATCCGATCTGTATGACACTGGTCAAGCTCATCATGCATGGAGATTGGAGCATAGAGGCAACCGATCGGAGTTGAAGAAGAACCATTGATTCAAGTGATGCGATGCTCGTGGGTCGAATTGATTGGGGGATCTTCATATACGCCTCGAAACAAAGATTCGATCTCAAGGGATTGAACGGATGCCCCTTTATTTTGCAATTTCTGCGAAGACGTTGTCGATGAGGCCATGTCGTTGGTGGTGTGGAGTAAAGATCGTAGGTGGGGATGACGAGGTGAAGTCGTGGGTTCGGGGAATTGAACAGGTGTAGCTTGAGCACAAAGGTCGGTGTGGTAGAGGCTCCTCGCCAAATTGTAGAAGATGTTCCAACTTCTTTTCCGTTCTAACACAATACTGGCTGCGAGGAAGGGTGGTGCTCGATGGTCTTGGTTAACCTCCATGGCCTTCTGCTTCTAGGGCCTTCGGTCTAAGCTCCACGGTTGTACAAGAGAGAGAAGAGAGATGGAAAGAGAAAGAAGAGAGGAGAGGAGAAGTTTTAATCCAGCGGTCTGCCATGACATGGCTCTCCATCTAGTAACTTATCCACGTTAGCGAGCCACATCACCTGCCACATGACAAAACTGCCCTCAAAACTATCCAAGGATAAATTACACGTTTTCAATACTTCATACCTAATCTTAAAGCTCAGGGGGTTAAATAGTCAGTGACCAAATATAAAGCGTCATAAGGACTTTTCCTCTAAAATAAGTTCAACTTTGGTCAAATATTGTGCGTGAATTTGATGTCCATCGAACTGGTTCATATGAAATTCTAACAGAAGTAGAAATTTGGAACCATGGTCTAGCTGGACGACTTTTCATTAGGCTTTCAACCTCGAGATGCGAGCCGATCATCAGCGTGTAGCAGAATTGAACATCAAAATGCAACAGTGAACAATAATTGAATATCGCGACATTGAACGGTACTTGAACACCAATCTATACTAATTGAAGCAACAGCATAAAAATCAAAGCTTTTGATCGACGAGAAACGTCAATTGCCACGACAACAATAGTTTGCTAGAAACTAGCGCCACTTGGTTCATTCTCAAAACGTAAAATAGAAAAAATATAAAAATTAAATGTTATGACATATTATATGCAGAGAAATTAAAAACATAAGAATAAGTACTAGAAGTTATTTGATTACACCATTAAAAAATTACAAGAATTTTCTTTACGGGTTTGGTGCATGTCATAGTTGTCATAAAAACAAAGAAAGTTCTAAGAGGTTTGATTCAATAGAATTTTCATTTAAAATTGTATGCAAAGTATATAAGAAAAATTCTTATGATTTTCAACCCTATAATCAACAAACTCTATAGAAAAAATTAAGAAAAAGAATCATTTGAAATTCCAAAAATTTTCTTTGAATCAAAGAAACTCTAACGTCAGACGGTAAAATGGTGCAACTATATGCAGTTCCTGCATTCTAAATGTGACCTCAGGATTGTTGGATTTTCTTTTTTGCGGGTATAGGTGTGTGGCTGAAGCGGGAAGGGTTGTTAGAAAAGCACGGTGCCTGAGGCAAGAACTAGATTCATTGCATTAAGGAAAACGATACAGAGAAATCTGGAACCGGACAGCTGTGCCTACACTTTGCAGAAAAACCCCTGCTAAAAGGAGAAAACAGAAAAAGCATGGGGGATATTCCGCCGTCCCGCCGCGCCGCCGTGCCGACTCGCCGGAACGGGAGAGGACGAACGCCGGTCGGAGCTTGCGACCTGCAGAAGGAGTCAGAGGACAAGGACGAAGCCTCGACGCCTCGGACGCTAGCCGCAACAGCCGTCCGCCGCGAGAGGCGGAACGAAACTCCGATGTAGCACCGGCGGCAAGATCTTCAGCAGGGAGCCGAGCTCCTCCCGACCACCGGCCTCGCTCCGTCGGACGAATCCGTAACCGCAGCACGCAGGGGACTTGCGAGGAGCAGCTGGCGCAGATCCAACACCAAACCTCGCCGCGAAGACGCCGGACGAGGAACCCTAACACCGAAACTGAAACTCCACTCACCTCCCGGTGATACACCGCACCACCGGAACGAGGACGAGCGGGGAGACCTTATTCACAACCGCGGCGCCGCCATCGCCTCACCGCCGCCGAACGGACCAAAACCTGCACAAGGACAGAAAGAAAACGCCACCCCCCCGGCTCGCCCGAGGTCCGGCCCGCTTCAGGAGACCTAACAGGTCACCGGAGGCGAGACGGACCGGCGAGTTCGCCGAAGGGAGGAGACTAAGCTCGGTCGCCCTCTTTTTCCGCCTCTCCTTACTGTAGCTTTGGTTAAAGGTCAGTCTATTTTAGGCACAGCACGGTGCCTTTTGGAGAGCTAGCGAACAAGTGTATGACCGGCTGAAAAGACTAGCTGGCCAACTCATGTAAAAGTTAGCCAAGAACAACAAAGCCATCCGTGTGTGTTTCGGGTAAAATCAGTATACGCAACGTGCGACGTCTACTACAACTAGCTAGCTAGGTCGGGTGAAAATTGCGAACCCCAAATAGTTCAAACCGATCGAGACTCTCGAGGGCAAATCACAGGGCAATCCGGAACCCACTGCTTACCTCTTTCTTTTTGGCGAGCTCGATCCGCTCCTGAGACGAGGCAGCAGCTAGCGCAACAAGCGGCTGGGAAACTACCTCGCGGCTGGCGGCACTTTCTCGCAGTAACACTTTGTCTCTTTCTCTCTCCCTCTGCTACAATTACGTCCCAGAGTTAACGCGTGAGGCTACGTACGTGTTTATAGTAACTTTGGTACCTCCAAAGCCTAACACTTCTTTCTCGTTGGACTCGGATCACGTCCTCCCGGTACTGGATCCAATGCAGACCTAAAGGATGGTTAGAATGAGACTAGACCCATCCTAAAACTCATGTTAGTCTATATACTATAGCAAAAGAAAAAAAGAAAAAAGATTATACTACTAGACCTACTCTAAGAAAAAGATTTATGTCAAGTTGATCTATTCTTACTTGTATCCTGATCCACCACTGGCTGGATCGCTAGTGGAACCGGTATTTCCGAATCGAGCTCCTCCCTCTTACTACCAAGTACTTGCAACCCACGTACCCGACGCGAAAACACGAAAACATCAGGGGCTATTCTGCACAAACAAGCCAACAGGCCGTGCAGAAAATTACTGTCAGTAGAGAGTGACGAAAGCCGCTGGGTATTCGGTTGAAGGAATGGAGACGGGGTACTACACATCGGTCGTGCATTGATGTAGGGGGGGCAGGTGGCGGGTGTGGCGTGGCTTCTTCGCTCTCTTGCGCGCGCGCGCGCCCGCGCCGATTCCTTTCCCTTGGAGACGAGTTGTTGGGCTTCGTGGCCCTGGATGGACGGCGTGTGCTGGGTTGGTCGCTGGTCCCCCTCCTGCCTTCCACGCGTACGTCTCGAGTCCTAGTCGGACTTGTTTCCTTCAGGTTTTCGTTGTCCGTGTTGTGCTACTGCCTAGGGACCGGAAGCTTACACGTCCAACTCATGTGTCTTGGAAGGTTATCCTTTTATGTTTTTACTAATTTTTAGTTATCTAATTTTTTTGTAAATTTCATCAGCCTAAAATTACATATTGCTAAACTTAATACTACAGTATTAAAAGCTTGTAGTTTAACAAAATGCTAATCAAATTTGGGACCGTAAGTTACATATGGAATGAGGTGAAGATGATAATGGTTAGATGTAATTAAAAACCTAAAATAATTACTGAAATCTAAAATAATTTAGACAACTTAGAAATATACAATCCCTACTTTTTTTCTCTACTTTCCAAGAGAGAGGATAACAAGAGTGAATGAACTAACTATAGTGTTTTATATTTATAGTAGTACCGGATTTATTTATTTAGTTTGCTACAACGACACGAGGTACCTCACGGTTCTAGGTGCGCCTTCATCTGGGCACCACCTTTGAATCATATGTCACACATTTCAAAAAAATACAAACAGATCTTAGATGTACATGTAAAATGGAGTAAGGGCGTGTGAATTTTGAAACAAAAATATGTCTATTGTGTGTCAAAAAAGACAACTTATGTACATTTGATGTAGTATTAGACCATGCTTTCTTGCTTTTTTTCTACAACACACAATTGGTAGATTATTGGTCCAAAATTTGCATATGCGGATTTCATCCATCTACTATTTTTTGAAATATTTTGGACCGTATAACACATGATTTTTTAAAGATGGTGCCATATAAACTTACACAGCACCGGTGCCGTATAGTAGTAATCTTTGTCCAAATTTGGATCTTAAGTGCATGTGCATGTCTAATAAGGACTTACATTTTGGAGCCCATGTGGTACTTGAGAAAAGTGTTTGCCCTAGTGCTATCGACTTTTATGGCCATGTCTGACCATCTGCCAACAAGGATTTTAATTAGTGAGGGGTGCCCCTCAACTAGTATTCATCAATGAGATGGTTAGGGATTTATGGACACCGTGGTTTTACCTTTTAACTGGCAAATAATCTGAGAGGCAAATCTTCCAACATAGACTGCAGAGAGCATTAAGTCAGTTCGTTAATTTGTCGGCTTCAGGAGCAAGTTCTTGGTTTGCTGTTGGAAGAGCCTCTTCAAAAGGAGTTGCCTTGGTGAGTTCTTCTCCTTCCGCTCCCAGTTGGGGCATTAGATGAGGCAGTCAGGAATGCACTCGCCTTCTTCAGTATCTCCGATGGTGGCTGTATCTTCGGAGCGGTGGAGCTGGATCAGGGCGGCGTCCGAGACCGAATCAACGAGTCTTTCGGTTTCGGACACGTAGTTCTCTCCACGTGCCCACTCTTGCGTAGGTTCTTGGGCATGTGGTGGTATGATTAGTTTATTTGGTCTTTTTATACTTTGTGTATTTTTTATTGGGTGAAGATTACATATTTATGATGTCTTCTGACTCCACTTCCGAGAAATAAGAAAAAAAATCTTTCAAAAAGGCAGCATAGTCATCTAGGATTGTTTTAACAACAGCTCTAATCTGTATACTAGAGGCAAAGTGACCAAACATTTTATCATCTGATTAATATCAATAAGTAATGCTACCACCAAGTCCAGATGAACATGCTGGGCTTATTTATCGCTAAGGAATCTGTACATTGCATGGTGTCTTGATTGTCACTAACAGACAGTAGATTATCGATGATCTCACTCATATGTAGGACATAACACTCACTAGCGGTATCATTGATCGGAAGAACATCGAGGTGACTTATTTGCACCCAACTCGGTTTTCTAATGTAGATGACACTATGTTCGTCCAGTTGTGCACGTTGGCAAAACCTATTATGGGTAAGTAAAAATCAAACGGTACTCACACGAAGAAAAACAAAACTACAAAGTTTGGTCTAGAAATACAGAATATGACATTAGAGAAAATAACATACTGGCTAAACCAAAACTCCACGTACTCAACGCAGCGAAAATGCTAGAGAGAAGGAGAGAGGATTAGTAGCAGAGCGTCAAAGTTGCTTCCTTTCGAACACGGTCACCTGCTTCCATCGGCTAGGGTTTTGCTAAATTGATCTAAGTTTTGATCTGGTTAACTCGCCTGTAGGTTTCCTCACTTTCCATTTTTATAAAACACATCCTGTTCTAATTTCTTTTAAGAGTAATTTCCGTTGTTATCAAGTATA
>JAGXJF010002286.1:0-78605 GCA_019208055.1 Stipa capillata
TGATGGGATTCGTAGCATAGAAAATAAAAATTTTCCTACGAGATGCAAACGAAAACCTAGATCCAATCTAGAAAACCAAGATCCAATCTAGAAGAAGCTTGCAACGAGAGACAGATCATATCTACATACCCTCGACAAACACGTCAACGCAGCGGAGAATTTGACCGTTGTCGATGAGCCCGCAGCCTCCCGCAGCTAGGTTATACCTCCCAGCCGTGAAAGGGATCTTCTCGTGTTCCAATCCGATCAAGCATCGCAACGAGCGGCACCTCCGAGATGTGCACACGTACGGCTCGATGACGTCTCCTCCTTCTTGATCCAGCAAGGTGAGGTGGAGAGGTAGATGAGATCTCCAGCAGCACGATGGTGTGGTGGTGGATGTGGTGGAGAAATTCCTGCAGGGCTTCGCCTAAGCAGCTGCGGGAGATGAGTAGATGGGAGAGAGAGAGGGGCTGGCGGCTAGGGTTCAAGAGAGGCTGTGCCCAGCCCTCCCCCCTTTTATATAGGCTCGGTACTGTTCACGTGAACAGTACGTGAACAGTAACTTGCCTCCCAAGTTCCCCTTTTTTCCTTTATCTTATCTCTCCTATTTTAAGGGATATCGATCTTATCCATCTAGGAAGGGGGGGTTACTGTTCATGTGACACTATTCACATGTGTACTATTCATGCAGTACCCTTGGTCCATGTGGATCCCTCCGAGATAAGTGGGCCCTACTCTAGAACCCTCCGGAACCTTCTAGAACTTCTCCGGAACTCTACCGGAAAAATCCCGAACCTTTCCGAAACCCTAAAAATACTTTCCCATATATGAAATTGTATCTCCGGACCATTCCGGAGCTCCTCGTGACGTCTTGGATCCCATCCGAGACTCCGAACAAAATTTTGGTCTCACCATATTAATATCTCATTCTCTACCCTGGCATCAACGAACCTTAAGTGTGTGACCCTACGGGTTCGGGAATATGCGGACATGATCGAGACACCTCTCCGATCAATAATCAATAGCGGGACCATGGATGTCCATATTGATTCCCACATATTCAACGAATATCATTTATCGGTTGAACCACGATGTCGAATGTTCCATTCCTTTGTCTCACGATATTTTACTTGCCCGAGATTTGATCGTCGGTATCACCATACCTAGTTCAATCTCGTTTCCTGGTAAGTACTCTTTACTCGTTCCGTAATACAACATCCTCTGTGACTAACTCCTTAGTCCCTTGCTTGCAAGCGATATCGAATGTGCATTACCGAGTGGGCCCAGAGAATATCTCTCCGTCACGTGGATGGACAAATCCCACTCTTGATACATGCAACCCAACAAGTACTTTCCGAGATACCTGAAAGACACCTTTATGATCACCCTGTTATGGCGTGATGGTTGATGCCCTCAAAGCATTCTTCCGGTACTAGGGAGTGGCATTATCTCATGGTCGAAGGACTAGAACATTTAACATATGATAGCTGAAGCAAATAAAACTTAGTGACACGATCAAATTGCTACGCTCAACTTGGGTCTATCCATCACATCATTCTCCTAATGATATGACCTTGTTATTAATTAACAACTCATGTTCATGGTTAGGAAACCTTAACCATCAATTAATCAACAAGCTAGTGTTAGAGGATCACTAGGGACACGGTGTTGTTTATATAACCACACAAGTAATAATGTTTCCAATTAATACAATTATAGCATGGAGAATAAACTTTATCATGAACTTGAAATATGACCAATAACAACTTTATTTATTGCCTCTAGGGCATATTTCCAACACAATGGCGTTGAAAGTTTCTGACAACATGTTTTATGGAGCGCTCGAAAGTTTAATACTTGAAAAGGGAAGGAAGTCCGAGCTCTAGCCTCGCGGGAAAGAGGAAGGTCCCTTATCATGTCGACGAGTGACAGAGGGTTCCTGAAACCCTCCACTCGACTTTGACCTAAGGCCTGATTGAACAAGATTCTCGACTAGTGGCGGAGTCTTCTGACTTGGACTAAGCAAGAACCAGAAGGTGTGAAGTACGACGTGTTCAACCAAACCAATCAACACTTAAACCGATAAAGCTCTCCAACCAGTTATCATAAGGAATAGCATGACACTAAGCAGCTTATCAACCACGAAGGACACACGGGCCTACAACCTTCCAATTGCAAAGTGGGAGAAGTCTGAACTATGGTTTCGAACAAGACAAAGGAAGGTCTTCTGACTTAGACCTAAGGCCTGACTAACCGAACTCCCCAACTAGTAGCAAAGTCTTCTGACTCGGACCAAAGGAAAGTGGCCAGAAAGCGTTAAGTGTCCTGAGTTCCCGATAAGTCCTTGATTACCAGGTTCCTGATAAAGTTCTAGCCTTAAGCTAATAAAAATACACACTAGCACAGCACAAGTACCAACCAAAAACTTGCCAAGTCTTTATTCACAGGTTTTTATATGTTGACCCTATCGGCGAAGACGTCTGCAGCCTCGTACATGGCCGCAACTAGCTTTTCAGTCTCCCTTGTCTCCGCCCCTGGCAACTCATTGCAGAGGATGCCAACATTCATCTTGGGATGCCGGGCCTTCAGCAGAGCCAAGGCCATGGACAGGGAATCCTGGACTCCTTGATGGAGCTGAGTGCTAATGTGGGCATCTACGCTTGGCTTTAGACGGGAGATCGCTGCCACCAGTTCTCCGCCGGAGGGATGACGATCCCAACCTCGGTCAATGTCATCTCAAGCAGACCCACGGTGTATAGAAGTTCCTCCTTCAGAGTACTTACCTTGGAATCACTTCGATACAGCTTCGACCGAACTTCAGGGAGTTCATTGGCTAGCCGGAACTTGTCTTGCTCCAGCCGACCCTTCTCGGCCTCCAACTTGGCCGCCTTGGACTTCTCTACCTTCAACGCCATGTCAGACTCTGCTAGGCACTTCTTTAGCTCCTGATCCTCTGACCAAAGGGGAGTTGCCTGGGACAGAGCAAGCTGAAAATGATAAGGTCAATCTCAATACAAGCAAATTAATAAGATAATATCTTTTCGCTTTTGTTACCTTAAGCAAGGGACCAACATGTTTAGACAAGTTGATGCCACCCTCGACAAGCTTCACCAACTGCATCGGCAGCGATGAAAAAGAAGATCCCTTAGTTGACAAGGTAGGAGGAGCTGCTGTCGCTGGGATAGCGGGAGTGATCACTTGGGTCGAAGGCGGGCCTGACTTCGAAGCTAGGGGCTTCGAACCAGTGGCAGCCGAAGGAGCTTTCACCGCCGAAGGATGGGATTGCTTCACCGGGACCAGCAACCTTGGGCGAGGAGAGGCTCACCCTGCGACAGACGAAGAAAGCAAGAAAAGCGTAAGAACGGGCAGGAAGAAGAAGATGAAGATGAAAAGCCAGAGGTTGGATGCAGTGAAAAACCATTGGGTCCCCTAGCGGATTTATAAAGGCAAAAACTACGCAATCTCGACTACTCGTGCAAGAAATCCAACATCTGATCAGCTGTTTTCACAGGAAATAAGGAGTTGCAGGTGCACAACCTGTCAAACACACCTCAAGTTTCTCACGTCATCTCATCAGTTGTAGAAAAAGGGGGAAATATTCTCACCACCATGCGAAATCTCCTCCACGATGGTTCAAATTTTGGAAAACCCGCCGGTTCAGATAAGCATGATTGCCAAGTCACAGGTAAGACCAAAGCATCCGTTGGACTCCCCAAGAGTTCCTACTCAGACTTGGGACAACTCGGGAACTTCCTAAAGGTACTCGAGATTGTTCAGTTCCCATCTAGGAGATTTGGATGATCAGGAACCCAAGTGGATGACTTATCCTGCTCAAGAGTTCCTTCGACAACACTGGAAAGCATCTGGTCAAATGTTATCCCCGACTAGGTTGATTCCTTTGATCCATCTTGGCCTTGTTTCATGTACTGATGGGGGGCTTGACGATGAGTTGTGGACAACTACTGTATACGACAACCGTATCCTTATACGAATACACCACGACTAAGGAGTATCCTACTTACCCGGGTAGGAGTGTACCCAGAGAAGGACTCTACGTCAATAAGGAAACCACCCATGGGTATCCGAGACTCCTTAACTAGCTCCCAATGTTAAGGATGATGGAGTCCTACTTAGGGATGAGTCCCTGTCTCCCATGATACGGTGTACTATAATAGACCAAATTTTGGAGCTTTAAAAAAAATCTAAAAATAAGGACCCAAAATTTTTGAGGATTTTTGTTTCCCATTGATCCAGTGAGTTTATCAACAATCCCTTTGGTCTCTTTGAGCCTTTGGTTCCTATCAACACCTCTGTAAATTTTCTTGTTGATCCATGTAGCCATTTGTTGGGAATGCATCCGTCTCGGACGTGCTATCCGTGGACATCTAGATTCAGTCTGCATCTTGTCTGTCTTGTCCGACCTTTATCGTTGTCTCAGTAAGCTTTTGCCAAAACCCTTTGGTAGGATTGTGCTTCTGTGTCTAGTTTCTAATCCAATTGGCGAATCGCGATTTCGTTGAGCGAGCATCGCGCAGCATCCAAAAACCGTCTGGTCTGTCCAGAACCGATCTATATCCCGTTTCGACCGCATTGTGTTGCGAACATCGCCACCATGTTTATATAATGTTCATGCTTGATTAATATTGCCATGAGATTATAATTTCTAAAGAACATATGAGACTAGAATGGATCCAATTCAAATTAATTGTTTTTATCTTTGATTTGTTCATGTTATATATGACACCTCTGGTTACAAGATTGCATAGCATGGTAGGTTTAATCTACAATGGACATTTGTGTACATGAGCATGCTCGCATGATTTAAGGTTTATATGAATTGTTGATGTAGTTTATATACTAGAAATGGTAGGTGTTATTGTGTTATTGTATAACCAGGCTCAATAATGTTCCATATTGTTTTTGTACTGATGAGATATTGTTAACCATCATAAATGTTTAAGAAACCTAATTATTCATTTGTGGTTAATATCTATAGTATGCCATGTTGTTCATGTCAAATTAGCATGATAGGGTTTATTATTAATTTTGTGGTGCAGACTAGCGTGCTAGATTATGTCATGCTTATACTATTATTTTGTGGTTTCATGCTATCATTTGATCATGTGTACTAGTAGCTTAGATTTATATAAGATTTGTACTTAGCTTGATTTGATTTAATTAGCATGCTTAGGAGTAGGCCTATTCTTTGGTAGCATGTGTGGTGTATGTGATGGAATATAGTTCTATAGTTCTCATATATTCTAATTATTATATGAACAATAATATTAGTGTGATAAGCTGAAATTACCCTTTGGTTTGCTATTACATGTTTACTAGGGATGCTAAGTTACCATGCTATTGCTCAACTTTAAAGAATTAGCCATAGTGGGTTATCGCCTTTTCATGTGTATTAGCATGTGTAGGAACCCCTCCATTAAATTTCATAATTTTTGGAGCTATGTAGATTTTCCTAGAATTAAAATGAGCACAATTTTAATTATTTAAAATATGAATGCTTTCTGTTTTTATTGTATAAGGTAGATACACTCCGGTACTATTTTATAGTGGTGTTTGCGACCTTTTAGCACATGTGTTTTAGGGTAGCATAAATCACATGTTGTTCTAGGCTTATTTTAAATGTCTATTGTTTACTATTTTTAACTATAATATTATATCTATTATAAGCTTGCTGTAATTAAATTTCAGAGAGTAGTTTTTAATTTATTGACCTCTATGATTAGCTTAATTTAATTTAATTAGCATGCGTAGGCGGTGCTTATGCTTATGCTTAGTATACATGTTGCATATGTTAAAGTATGTAATTCTATGGTTCCAATACATGGTTAATTATTTTGTGAGCAATACTACAATAGTAACCAGATGATGATAACCTTTGAAATGTTAATCACACGATCACTAGTTAAGCCAAAATATTTCATGTTCATTTCCGTTAATCATGTCTCACAATCCAATTGCTATGTGCCATCACCTTCTCATGTATACTAATTATGTTAGGTTATGCCAAGCTTGTTTTTATTTAAGTATACATATCTCAGGAACTAGTCATTATGTGCTATTGTCTTTTGGTGTATACTAGCATGCTAGGCTTGCTTTGGATGGGTTCAGCATGTTACTGTTTTTGAATATGTTAGAGTGTATTAGCTATACTTGTGATCTGAAATACTATAATATCATAAGTATGTATATTATGTCCTTGTCTTAGAAAGACCTATACTAAGGATTCTTTAGAGCTAGACCTTATTGCGATCTTTGTCGCGATAACGCCTTCGCGCCATCGTTCCATTCCGCCCACATCTTTCCTTCATCGTTTCCTTTCTCATGTTGCTTTCTGAAATGTTGATATTTAGAGTTGTTATTTATTTGCTTTGCTCTCGTTACGTTACGACTATAGGGAGTGAAGAGACTGATCTGGCTTCAGGTGCAAGAGATAAGGAGGAATACTACCACGGAGACATGCCCCCTCTTTCTTGATCGCATTTGATCCTATATTTTTGATGTTTAAGGAAAGTGGGATCCTCCCGAGGGACGAATCCATATGCCTTACGACATGATATACTATCTATATAAGGATCTTGAGGGCCTTCGGGAGAAGGGGAGAAGTTTAGAAGTTCAATAGAAGCTTTCAAAACTAGCTTTGAATTACACAAGTCTTAGAAAATCAATAGACTTCCGAGGAAGTAAAAGAGAAGATCTGCCTTGACAGCTAACACCGACTAGTTGTGGATCTCATCTACGACTAGACATCCCCTCTTGTACTTTATCTCAAGATCAATATATACCAACAGGATGTAGAGTTGTTATCCTAAAGGAGGTCTGAATCTGTATAAAACCTTATTGTCGGTGGCCTGATTTGTGGGTCAGCTTACTCGGAGCGATTCCCTCGTCTCCTTTTGTGAGGGACCCGGTATTTTAAGTCGACTCAATGAATTCACAACCAGTGAAGACAGTGACCATAGCCGCTACCTGCGACGGTCTATGGCCCACCCCTGCCCCGTGCGATATGCATATGACATAGTGCGTATGACTCACCACGGCCTGATTGAGGGCTCACCTTTCCAAACACATACGCTACTCGCGTATGACTCACTTTGGCAAAGGACCATACATTCACTTTGCATTTCAATTGAATCGAAGAAAAATATCAAGTACCTCTATATGCATCCAACCACACTCCCTATTTCCACATATACGCATGACAGACGGGAGGTGGGTGCATATGTTGGACAGCAAGTATATCATTACACAAGCAACTATGATATGATAATAAGACTAGCTGTCCACATAGTGAACTATGATAGATACATCATTCGGTGATAACTGGAAACATAGCCAATTCTAAAGTAACAATTCGACAGCGGATAAAAGTAAACAAATCCCTCAGTGGAGCATCAACCGCTGTTCAAAAGCCAAAAACTATCCCACGAGTCGAACGGCAACCAAAGAAACCAAGAGGCTAGGCATCCTCGAAGTAATCCGCGACCACAGGCTCACCTGCAAAGTCTAGGAATATCCTAGGTGAGTACAAAGGTACTCGCAAGTCTTATTCGTGCTTGATTAAATGTCCTACACATGTATTTACTACAGCAGCAAATAAACATAATGCATCTCAAGCTAACAAGATACAAAAATACAAGACATGGCATTGACGGTATGGAGGAAAACATGAAAAGTAACTCGCAGTCCATATTTCATATGAATCAAGACACAGACATAATAGCACTCGCTTTGTCATTTCTAAATCATTTGGGATAGCCCACACTCCAATTTAAACATTGATCCATCACAACAACATGTTCAATCAATCTCTCGGATCATTACCGGCAATACAACTACTATGGGCATGGTGAGTGCATTTCCCTTGGAGGTTGCAAGTCTCCAAGTGATATTGAGACTTACCTTAACCATACCCCAGCGTCGATTCCGGTAACGTCCACGCGGTGATAAGGGAGTATCACGATGAAGTTACCTCAGGTTGGTATAGCAACAAAAACACTTCTAACACCGGGGGTCGCATTTATGGCATCAATATATACCAACCGTACTCATCGTGCACACCCTCGGCTCTCACATCTCAACCTTAGCATGTTCAAATTGATAGGGCAACAAGTTTAATTCTCAGCCATAGCTAGACATAAGCACACGATACCTCCTAAACATGCTAGTTTTACTGAATTCCGACCATCACATTCAAGCAAACGTTTCACCCACAAGCACATATAGACAAGCATATGAAATAACAATAAAAGTATGCAACAAGCTCTACTTGCCTTGGTCACAAAGCTCTTGGTCTTGAGTAGGATCGAAGTCTTGAGGTTCTTCCTCTCCGGTCTCTATTGTAAGTAACACGAAATACTGGAAACAAACGATGAAAGAAAAGAAATAAGTCCAGCATGAATGCATGATGAACAATGCTAGGAATTAATTTCTAAAGTGACTCATGGATGTTAGGGATCCACTGCAATAAGAATTTCTCAATTTGCATTTGTGGAAATTAAGTTGTGGCCCTAACAATGCGTGCATGTCAAATTATGTCTGAATTCATGTGAGGTTGAAAATTGCTATTCCTAGTGAATGGCCACGCCCTAAGCTAGTTTTATTGTGGAATTACTCTAAGATACAAGATTAACGCAGTTGGAATTTCTTGAATTGGAGCTATAGAAAGTTAGTTATGAACTTTTGAAAATCTGTGCATTGAGTGGGAACATTATCGCACAATGGGAAATGGTCAGAATTTTACTTGCAAATTTTAAATTGTGTTTGAACCAAGTGGTAGAGAATTTCATAAGGATTCCGAATATATAAATTTTGCCAATTTTGGAGCTACGGTTACAAAGTTATCGCATTTTCAAAATCACATTTGCATAAAACCCTAGAACTCAATTTCGGGATTATTTTCTGTGAAAATAACAATAATTGCTGGGTACACCCAGAATATTCTACCCTAACCCTAAGCTCGGTCCAGCTGGCAGCCAAGGGAGGTCGCCACGTCGCTCCCTCGCTCTGCCTACGTGGCTGGTGAGCTCGGGCGGCAGGGCCCTCGCCGGAGCGCCACCGGAAACGGCCGGAGGCCCCATGGAACACGGCGGGCTCGGGGAAAGCGGCGGGGGTGCCGGCGGCTCACCCTAAAGTCAAGGCGAAGGCGCGGAGCAATAGAGGGGGTCCGGGTAGAGCTCCCGGCGGCAGACGGCGGCGGTGAGCTCGGGCTTCGTCAGCGATGTGCCTCCGGGCACGGATCTGAGGAATGGAAGAGCGGGAGAGGTGAGGGAGGAAGAGGGAATACTCGAGAGCAAAGCGGGGGAGGCTGGGGCTCACCAGATGCGGAGGGATTTCTCGCCGGAGCTTCGGCCAGACGCGGAGAAGAAGGCGGTCGCACGGTGAGGAGTGAGCACGGGAGGAGGAGCGGGGAGTTAGGGTTGTGCCGAGGGAGAAAAGGGGAAGGAGCGGTGGCCGACAGGGTTAAACAGGGCGGCCGGGGAGGCTAGCCGCGGTGGCACTGCCGCCCACCATCGCCTACCGGCGACGGCGACATGGAAGCCGGGACCCGGCAGGCGGGCCCCACTTACCGGGGGAGGGAGAAGGCGCGAAGAGCCGGGGCCGCCTCCTAGAGGAGAAGACGGAAACGCGGGAGGGAAGACGGGTTTTTGGGGCTAGCGGGCTGGGCTGAGCGCGGCCCAAAAGCCTCGGCCCAAAACTAAAACCTTTCTCTTTTCTGTTTTTGGTTTTTCTTCCCTTTTTCTAGCAACAGAACCACAATTCATTTGATTTGGGCATCCAAACAAACTCCGAATAATATGAAAATTTTACACAATGTACAAGGTGGCATGTAGAGCCTACAGTAAAATTTTGAGACCATTTGAAAATGTTTTTGACCAAATTTTGAATTCAAATTCAATCTTGCCCCAAAAAAATGAGTTTGAACTGTAGCTAGGTCATAAAACTTTCCAAAAATTCCAAAACTTTATATGTAGCTGGATTACCCCTATTCATGGCCAAATATAAATTTTTAGGGTTTTTCACCCATAGGAACATTGCCTAAGCACTTATCTTCAGTTCTGTCCTTTTGGGTTTAAAACCAAAAACTCAATTTCAGCTAGTGTAAACCTAATATCCTTGGATGAGATGTGATGAATGGAAATGTGTATGGTGATTGGCTAAGTTGCTACTAACTTCTTCCACCTAGTGGTATTATGGTGGTTGTGGTTATCCCAAATAAGTTGATTGATGTTTGCTAAAACTAGTTACAAAGGATGAGATATGTATGTATTCTATAAAATATAGTTTGTCCACATTTGAGTTTATGCAAGAGTTGGTGCGGGGATAATGACATGTATGCTAGATGAAATGCATGACCTAATTCGCAAAATAGAAATGGGTGTTACACCTTTCTCTCTCTTCCACGTATTACGTAAGATTGGCGATTTACCAATCGTCGACAAATTCTTAAGTCACCTAATCACTGCTCCTCTCTAGACCGACATCTAAATCCTTTAAAATTCAGAAAACTAAGAAAAAGTAAAGAACTTTAAAGAAAAAATACAAACAAGTCAAGAAATTTGGGAAAAATTAGAAAATTTTGAAAAAAATCAAGAAAATGTAAAAATTTAAAGGAAAAATAAGAATCGTTAGAGAAAATAAAAATGGTCCAGAAATTTAGAATAGAATCAGAGATATTCCAAAAATTAACAAGAATAATACTTATTTTGTGAAATTTTCCATTTTAATAGTTACTATCTTTTACTAACTGTTCTGCAATATCTTTTTTAATATTTCTTTTTTTTCGTTCCAATTTCTAGGTATTTTATCCCTTTTTTTAATTTCTGTATTCTTTTGATAAAGTTATGTTGACTAGGCTGTCACGCTACAATCCAACCCAAGTTATGTGGACCGATGGACCAAAGGGACAAATTTTGTCAGCATTTAAGTTGAGAGATCAAATTTAGATTTAGGCAACCATCGATGAACTAAGGATTAATGGACTTTTTCCTTAACGGAAATAAATGATGTTCGCGGTGTTGTTCTGAACCTAGCTCCAAATTGTGAATTGGTCTTCCAATTATCCTACTTGGGCCAGTGCATACACTCTGTCCAGGCAAAAAATAGACCTATATTTAAACAACATTCTTTCCAAGAGAAGTATGTCCAATCAAGCTCAACTTACCGAGCTAGACAAAGTACTTAAAAAACAGATGTACTCAATAAAATCGACACACTTTTGCTTTTGAACCTAGACGACACGTCAGCCTATAACTAATCTGCCCCTCAGACCATGGCTCACATCCATCAGCACTGGAACCAGCTCTCATGAGATCTGAGGTATGGTCACCTCTCTCTCTTTCTTGTGGACTCACCATGTTTATTACAATTCACATCCTGTCGTCACTAGTATTTATGCGCCGCCAGTCTTAATAGGTTGCTGTTAGCCGTCCCTTTGAGCTGACAACGATGATAGTAGCATCTGTCTTTTCTGAATAGGGAACGTAGCACCTGTCTTGAAGCCCAAATTATACATGAAGACCACCGGTGCAAATGGGTTCCATCTTGACCCGAGCATACCTTGGGCAGGGTTGGGTTTTGATCCAGATTTTAAGAAGTCCGACCTGAAACCACCAAACTTGAGTCTAGGACTGGATTGATACATATAAAAAATTATATTTTCCAATTAAATATATAAATTAATTACTTTTTAAATTTTAATAGCATTATTCTATTTATAATTTTAATAAAAAAGTATTTTTTGACTCTCCAAGCTAATTTTGGGCTTTCTGACCAGGCTTTCAGACTAAAATCTTGAGCCCGAGCCTCGAACCAATCAGGCTGGCCTCGGGCTGGGCAGCCGTGCCTAGGCACCTGTGCTAAGGTTGAGTTCGATCGCAATATGACTTAACCCGATAGTGGCTAATATGATTGGTACACAGAAAACCTAGCTTGATGGATGCAGTTCACAACAGTGAAGCGAAGTCTCCACATCTTAAGATCATTATCGTTTCCTCAAAACAGAATTGGCGGTGGCTCCATACCATCATTAATTCCAGGCACACAAGGGGTCAGAGCTGGCAGTGGCAAGTGGCTAAAGTAGTACTGCTTGGATGGAGACATGCCGAATTGCTCTGGTACGACGTACTAAGATTATTGGTAGAAAGACCAGTTCGAAATAAACAAGTATGAAACTCTCTTACACTTCAACTACAGAACAAGACAGAAATCAGCGAATTGCATCATAAAACATGTGACGGTTTAGTAAGTCATTCATGAAACCATTTCAGCCCAGCTTAACGAATTTAAGAGTAAATTCTACTTTTTACCCCCTAAGTTCACACAATTAAAAGCTATATGTGGTTGCGTGGGTTAAGGCGGGGATTACACCTGCAAATTCTTGTGAGATCAATAGATATGTGTTGGTCTATTTGGTTTTTACCGTAATAATGTTATTATTGACAATACACATTTCTATCATCTCAATCAAGTAATCTTCAGGTATAGAAATTTATTGCTAACCTAGGTGTCTGTGTAAAAGCTAGAATTTAGAAAAAGCTTGGTAGAGGGTAGCAGACAATTGGAGGCTGTAGTGATAGATGTCTTTTCCACTAGTACTTGGCGCACCTCTAGACAGTTGGGTGATGGGTCAATGATCTGAACCTACTGTTTTTCTTGTTTTAGTTCATTCAAGTAGTGGCCCGTGGGTTGTTTGTTTTATTTTATAAAACTTTGTAATAATTAAAATGTTTGGGTTGTGTGCATAATCTTGATGGAGAGACCGAGAGCTCAATAAAGTCATTTTAAAAAAAGTGCCCTCGATTGATAATGAATATCTCATTTAAGAATTGTGTGCATAATCTTGATGGAGAGACCGAGAGCTCAATAAAGTCACTTTAAAAAAGAGTGCCCACGATTGATAATGAATATCTCATTTAAGAATTTGAACACAAATGTACGTGTTTGAAAATCTTTATTTTACATTTTATCCCATTTAACCATTTTTTCTCTCTTCAACAGCTCGTGATCGCCTGTAGAATTGATGTGGCATTCCCACATAGCCACTCAGACATGTCACCCCTAACATGTGGGTCATCTCTCACTTTCTCTTCTTCTTCCACGACCTGCCACCTCCTCCTCTCTCGCCGCGGATGACGTCCTTGCACATCATGCACATGCATTTCTAGCGGTTCCCTCTTGCTACGGCCATCCACTACCATGTGCCCCTCGAAGATCTCAAATAGGCCACCTTGAGTGAGGCGACCGTAGGTTGCAATCCACACGGCCTAGCTGAAAGTGCATCTCGCCCCTCTAAGTGGGTTTTGATGATTAATGATAAAAATATTAAAAGACTAATGCGTGTATCAAGATGTTGATAAGGTTTTACTCCCAAATGCAAGTTGGAATAAGCATTGATGACCCTAAAGAATATTGAAAAAGAGAACATGGAATTGAGAAAGTTAAGGATTTTTTCTAGTCCTTTTAGTGATCCAATGACCACGTTGAATATAGGAAAGTACTACAAAGGAGTTAGCTAGTCAACAGCATAAAAGGAGATAACTTGCCAAATGTTCAAAAGAAATCAACTGTAAAAGTCTTTCGAAAACTCTCTACAACAAACTTCAATGTTCATCCAAAATGTTTGGGTTAGTCGGCCTGAATGTCTGAGTTTGTGTGAGAGTAGGTTCCAGCACACTAATTGTTGACCCGGACCCTCCTAGTTTGACTCATCTGGAGTATCCATAACCTTTGAGAGCTGCTGTCTAGTTGAGTTCCTCCTATCCGGGTCTTTCGAGCAAAGTCTATCTTGACCCTCTGAGTGAAGATATAGCTTCTATCCAGAAATCATTTTTCACACGAACCATCAAAGTGAAGGCCATTCGGACTTTCCGAAGTCCATAGAGTAGCTTTGTCAAGATTATTTTATGTTGACTGAAACTTCCAAGTGAGGTTTGCCAGGACACTCCGAGTGACAATAAAGTTTCTATACAGAAGCTTTGGTTTTGTGTGGACCTTCCGACGAAAGTTCATTTGGAATCTCTGAGCCAAGACTTAGCATCTGTCCCAGTGATTTCTCTCGTCTAGACCTATGTGATCCGGCACCTCTAAAGAAACCATGTTGGCTTCGTTTTTGCCTTTCTAGAAATTCCAAGTGAGGTTCTT
Organism: Stipa capillata; assembly: GCA_019208055.1. Lineage (NCBI taxonomy): Eukaryota > Viridiplantae > Streptophyta > Magnoliopsida > Poales > Poaceae > Stipa > Stipa capillata. The sequence goes on from JAGXJF010002286.1 coordinate 14,140, forward strand.
CCTGAATCTCTGAGTCAATTTGTATTTTGGGACATAAGGTTGTTTCAGTTTGGAACATCTGAGTGTTTTCTGTCCAAACCCTCTGGGTCTTGAATTTTCCTAAGGTTTTAAATGGTCCGGCATGTCCGAGCTGCTCCCTCTAAGCAGAGATTTTCTCCCAAACTAGTCGTTGTGTTTGAATCCCCAAACCTTCGAGAGAGGTTGTCCGGAACCACGGGGCGAGGTTTCTTTGTGAGTAATAGCTAGATTTTTAAGGGTAGCCTACATAAGCCACCACCCTCCTTGCGCGGAGGTAGTCATTTACATCACAAATCCTGCGTTGCACTCTTGCTCTCCTTTCTCTTGCCTTGTGAGAATCTTTGAGAGGAAGAAATCTTGAGGATTTGGATTGCATTTCCATTGAGCATTCAAGTAAGAGATCTCCTCCAAGCTGAGACTAAGTTCTTATTACTCTTGGAGGTCCGCACCTCCTAGAAGATTAGGCGTCGCTCGAGTCTTCTAGATTGTGGAGAAACTGAGAAGTTTGTGAAAGTTAGAGTTCACCTACCGCAAGGTGAAAAACTACCACGAGAGAAGAGAAGCTTTGCATCAGTAAGCTTATTGTGGAAAGAGAATGATCCGGTGTCAGCTTTGATCATTGGATCAAGGTTCCTCAATGGAGATGTAGAACCGTGCCAAAGACTTGAACTTCGATAACAAATCTCATATCTCTCGCCGTTTATTTTCTTGCACCTCTCTATACTTTCTTCCTTTTTTTGATCACTAGCATGCTAGGTTTGCCTTAGTGCTATAGAGATACTTGTGTAGAAATCAGTTTTTGAGATTTTTTTTAATCTCCTATTCACCACCATCTAGTTAATAGCCTAGATCCTTTCAAGTGGTATCAGAGTCTTGTGCTCTCATTTCTGAGGTTATACCACCTAGAGAGATATGACGGCTATTAGTGGGGATGCATCTAGGGAGAGATTGATACTTTGATGGTTCAAGCAAAGTTAATCGAAAACACAAAATGAAGATACATTTAATGGCCATTAGCAGAAGCATACGGCACATTATTGTTGATGGTTATGTAGTGCTCAACATAGGTAAGCTCACCAATGGTGATCACCGGAACATCCACCTCAGCGACAAACGTCATCTTCAATGTATTTTGCCCGGAGATCCATAAGAAAATTTCTTCCGTTAAGGAGTCCAAGCTTGATGTTCTAACAAGCAAGCTCGACTGCTTCACCATGATAGAAAATGAGGGTGCAAATAAAATGTTCACTCTGAATGAGCTCAAGTCCCTCGGGTGCCCGGAGATCAACGACCACTTTGTTGTTAAGAAGATGCTATATGCCCTCTCAGCTGAGTATGAATACTTGGTGATGCTCATCTCTGAGTGGGATGACTTCAAGAAGTTGACTCCCACCGAGGTGCTTCGAAGAATCATTGCTGATGAGATGCCAGTCCAAGACACGGAAGATCTCGTGGTTTCCAACTCAACCCTCAAGCGGAACATTGCTTTAAAGGCCAAGCACGCCGTCTGACTCAAGTGACGACGAAGAAGAAGAACTCGATAAAGAGGACATCGCCCTATTTGTGAGACAAATCTCCAAGATGTCCAAGAAGGGTAGTGCCGACAAGCTCTTCGGCAAATGAAGAATCCACAAGTACTCGAAGGACACAATGAAGAAACTCATGAAGAGGGCATGTTTCGAGTTCAACAGGATGGGACACTTCATCGCCAATTGTTCCAACAAGAAAGATAAGAAGGATAAGAAGGAAAATGGTTACAAGAAGAAGGAGCATGATGGAAAGGGCTAGTTCATCAAGAGAAACAATTAAAAGGCTCAAGCTCACAATATTCAAGAGTAGGATTCCAATGAATCATGCTCCAAATCCAACTCCGATGAAGATGAAGGAGTTGCCGGCATTGCCATGTCGAGACCCACCAAGTCCTATCTTCGATCACTCAAGCGATAGGAGACACCTTGGTGTCTTATGGTACAGGGGTCAAAGTTATTAGATATCACGAAGTCTCCTACCTATGATGATAGTGATGACAATTTTCTTGATGATGATCTTCATGATTTGAGTATGCCTAGCTATGATCCTCTTGTTGCCACTCTTGAGAGGCAAGAGAAGTTGCTTGTGAAGGAGAAAGGTAAAAATGAGGCTCTTAAGATATCTCATGATATCCCTCAAGGGCAAGCATCTCTCTCTTCTTGACAAGCAATCCACTTTATCTCAAGAGAGTGTAGATACCATGTCCTAAATGTGCTTCTTTGCCCAAGGATGCTCTTACTATTGCTCTAACTGATGTTGCTAGTTCCTCTAACCCCACATCTTGTGAAGCAACATTATTGAGTGAGAATGATAGTGACGATGAGTAGTGTACAACTACTGCATACGACGATGGTATTTGTGTACGAATACACAAAGATCTAGGAGTATCCTAATGACACAGAAAGATGTGTACCTCGGAGAAGGACTCTATGTCGATAAGGAAACCACCCTGGGTATTCAGGATTCCTTAAAGAAGGTATTCAATCCCGATGTTTAAGGATGATGGAGTCCTACTCAGGGATGAGTCTGTATCTCCCACGATATGGTGTACCCTCTATAAAAGGACCTTGATGGCCTTTGGAGAACACAAACCTTTCTAGTCCTATAAGCCGTTGTAGATTACTCAAGCTGGAACACCAGAGTGAAGCCAGAAGATTAACCTGACGACTTCCAAGCAGGTAGAAGGGAAGATCAGCCTCGACAACCATCTCCGACTAGTTGTAGATCCCATCTAGGACTAGACACACCCCTTTGTACCTTGTCTCGTGATCAATATAAACCAATAGGACGTAGGGTTGTTATCCTTAGGAAGGCCCGAACCTGTATAAATCTTGTTGCCAGTGGCCCAATTCGTGATCAGCTTCCGATATGATCCCTTTCTCTTTCTTCTCCGTGTATTACGTAAGATCGGCGATTTATCGATCATCGATAGATGGCGCCAACCATGGGGATCGTGGCTGTTGATTCCAATGAATCACCATTGGCGTCTTCGGCAGAAGCTGTGGCAAGAACTGGCTTCTCGGATGAGGTGTTCTATGAAAACTTCACCCCTCCAACTGATCAGGAGCCAAGGCACGACCGAGTCGATATCGGCGATCTCTCACCTGACGACGAGTCCGACAACGATGTCAACCGGTTGATGGATGAGTACGCTAGCCTTACGGGGTTGATCTTCGATCCCATGACCATCAGGGTACTCGCGCGAACTGCACGAGCCCCATGTTGGGATTATCACTCGCATGTTCCGACCACTTAGATGGCCGATGAAGCTTACTGGAGGACACCGCTGATGGTAGATCCATGACGGATCAGGACTATACTTCTAGCGGACAGTGCCCCCACAAAGTACACATGATGGGGAATGGATCTTAGCGTCAATCCTCTCAGGAGAACGGCGGGGATCATCTGGCCCCAAACCCAAGAATTCCTCCTCCAGATCTGAGGACCGCTCAAGCAGACAGTTGGCTTCCACGATAATCAAGAGAGAACTCCAATTCCGTGAGATTCTAATCTATTCAGATCAAGAGCCGCTCAATGCTTGTCTAGGATTCGATAATGGCTCAGAAAACCTCTTTCGATGGATCTATCAACCCCTGAAGGAAAACTATGGCTTACAGATATGGAGAACCAATCCTCCAGGCTCAAGAGCAAGTTGAGGCCTCACAGCACATGGCTAACGCCCACAGTTCCACAAGAGGAGGGACTCGATCCAATGCTTCTCATGAAGGGGCTAGTCGTGAAAGACGATCTAGTCGGGAATGATCTTCCCAAGATATAGATCCACCGCGTCATCATAAGTATTCGCCCATCCGAGGTCAACCGATAGAGGATCTACGCGAACACCTTGCACAATGGAGGAACTCAAAGACTACTCCAGATTGTTTTCCCAGTCACAATACTTCTCGGTATCACAGCCGCGATTGAGGATGTTCACCAACACTGAGTGACAAAACCACTCGAGGAGCCATCTACGGTTGCCAAGCTTTTTCCAAAGAAATAAGATGGCTTTCACGGTTCAAACTAGGATTGATCGAGAAGTATGACGCCACGACTGATCCTGCCGAGTTCCTACAAATATACACAAAGACCATCGAGGCCGTGGGAGGAAATGAGAAGGTTATGGCCAACTATCTCCCGACTGTGCTCAAAGGACTGACAATGACTTGGCTTACCAACCTTCAACCTAGATCGATCCACTCGCGGGAACAACTGTGTAACCGCTTCTAGGGAAACTTCTAGGGCACGTACGCATGTCCTGGGAAGCCTAATGACCTCTTCCGACTCTTCCAAGAAAAAGGAGTTGCGTGAATTCATCCAACGGTTTAGCAATGTCTGAAACACCATACCCAAGGTCACCGATTATGAATTTATCCAAGCTTTCGATCGAAGTTGCAGGAACTAGAGGTGTATAGATGAAGTCGCCATGACCATCCTGAAGATGATAAAAGAGCTAATGGAGCTTGCTGACAAGGTAGCCAGCACAATTCATCAAAGAACAGGACCAAGGCATCGAACGGCCCAAGCCGGGACATCACGACAACTCCACAAAAGACAAACGCAAGAAGCAGCCCTCCAAGGAAGATCGCGATAAGAGGCAATGAACTAGAGAAGTAATGGCAAACTTCTCCAACAAATATTCCGGGCCACCTCGGAACAAAGGAAAACCTCAGGCAAATGCGGAGCCGACTGACAAGATCTGGTGTGATCTCCACTAGACTGACATGCACGATCTTTGCCAATGCCAGCTCTTCAAGAAATATATCCAGGTTTGAAGCCAAGAAGTTTAAAGGGAAAGGACCCCATGTTGCGATTCAAAGTCGAGAGACTAGTTCTGACGATGACTCCAACCAGGCCCCTTTCCAGAGGAAACAACGAAGGATAGACCACATGTTTGGGGGCTCAGCGTCTTACAAGTCTAAAAGACAATACAAGACAGTGGCCCGAGAAGTTCTTGCCACAATTCCCCTGACTCGCCAAACGGTCAGGTGGTCGGACGTCAAGATATCTTTTGATCAAGCTGACTACCCTGAGAACTTCGTTCGACCAGGGCGATTCCCTATTGTGGTCAAACCTATCATCAATAACTGCAAGGTCTCTCGAGTACTTCTGGACGGAGGAAGCTCTTTGAATGTCCTCTTTACCAATGCACTCGAGTTGATGCAAATCCCTCTCTCGTCCATCCAACTAGTGACATAGGCCTTCCACGGCATTGTGCCCAGGTCCTCAGCTACTCCAATCAGACAGATTGCGCTTCCTGTCAACTTTGGCAAATCTGACAACTTCTGAACAGAGAAGGTTCTGTTCGATGTGGTCGATTTTAAGACAGCATACAATGCTATCTTAGGGAGACCAACCCTTGCTAAATTCATGGCTGCCACACACTATGCCTATTAGTGTGTGAAGATTCTAGGTCCCAAAGGTGTTATCCTGATACACGGTTGTCCATAAACAGGCTTACACTGCGATAAGCGTAGCCTCGATCTAGCCAAGGAGCATCATGCTGACAAGGACGTCAAACACCCAAGACCTAAAGTGGCCGTGAGAACTCACAGCGAGGTCAAATTAGTGCCTCTAGATCCGGCGGAGCCATCCAAGTGCATTCGGATCGGCTCCAACTTAGACCCTAATAGGAACTCATGCTCCTCACCTTCCTCCGGGCAAATGCAGATGTATTCACATGAACCCGTTTAACATGCCTAGAATCCCCAAGGAGGTGATCGAGCACAGGCTAGTAGTCTGCCCTGATGCCAAGCCTGTAAAACAAAAACTTCGGCGGTTCATTCCCGACCAAAAAGAAGCCATCAAGGTAGAAATCAAAAAGCTTTTGAAGGCAGGCTTTATCTGAGAGGTTGATCATCCTGAGTGGCTAGCAAATCTAGTCATGGTTTGGAAGGCAAGTGGAAAGTGGCGCATGTGCGTGGACTTCACCGACCTCAACAAAGCTTGCTCGAAGGATGCCTTTCCTCCACCTCGAATAGACTAGATAATCGACTCCACCTCTGGGTGCGACTATCTATGCCTTCTCGATACTTACTCTGGGTACCACTAGATCAGCATATGTCCCAAAGATGAGGAAAAAACTTCCTTTGTGGCTCCTTTCGGGATATGCTATTACAACAAAATGCCTTTTGGATTAAAAAATATTGGAGCCACATATCAACGTGTAATGCAACTCGCCTTACACGATCAGATCGGCCGTAACATTCAAGCACGTCGATGACCTTGTCATCAAGTCCAAGAAAAAAGAAGATCTTCTCGCTAACCTACTCGAGACCTTCACAAATCTACGATAGAACCAGATCATGCTCAATTCGGAGAAGTGCACATTTGGAGTCAATGCAGGGAAGCTACTTGGCTTCCTAGTTGCACACCGAGGAATTGAGGCCAACCCCAAGAAGATACGAGCAATCATGGAGATGTAGTCTCCCAGATCAGTACGAGATGTCCAAAAGCTAGCCAGATGCATGGCCGCGCTTAGCCGCTTCATATCCTGTCTTGGAGACCGAGGGCTACCTTTCTTCAGGTTACTCCAACAACATGACGGCTTCACATGGTCAGACGAATCAGAAAAGGCATTCCAAGATCTCAACGGCTATCTTTCATCCCCCTTGTGCTAGTCGCTGCCAACCCAGAGGAAGAGTTATTGCTGTACATCTCCACCGGGCCACGTGCCGTAAGTGGAGTTCTAGTGGTGGAACGCGAAGGGCCCAGCAAGCGAGAGAAGACTCAGCGACCGGTTTATTACATTAGCGAGTCCTTCATGGACCAAAGGAGCACTACCCGTAGGTCCAGAAACTGCTCTACATGGTACTCACAGTCCCTCACAAGCTATGACATTACTTCCAGGCTCTCAAGATCATCATACCATCCACCTTCCCGCTCAGCAACATCCTTCACAATAGAGAGGCAATTGACCGAATCACCAAATGGGCTGTCAAACTCGGTGAGTTTGACATTCGTTTCACTCGACAAACATCAATCAAATCACAAGTCCTCGCCGACTTCGTTGCCGAGTGGACCGAGCCACAGCAGCCACAACAAGTGACACCCAACAACTCAGATGTCTAGAAGCTACACTTTGATGGCTCAATCACGCTTCAAGACTCGGGGGCTGGGATTGTACTTACTTCCCCAACTGAAGAATGCCTACAATACGTATTGCAGATTGAATTCCTTGCCACTAATAATGTGGCTGAGTATGAAAGTTTGCTCGCTGTACTCCGAGTAGCTTCTGTCCTTGGTATCTGCCACTTACTTGTGAGGGGGGATTCGCAGCTGGTAGTGAATCAACCAAGCAAGGACTATCAAATCTCAGATAAGACCATGGCGACTTACCATTCAAAGTTGAGGAAGCTAGGAAAGAAATTTATCAGAATCAAGGTAACATACAATCCCCACAAGGATAACTGTTTCACTGATAGGCTTGTCCGACTAGCATCCTCACGATCTCTATGTCCTTCCGATGTCTTTGTCGAAAAGATATCGACGTTTTCCGTGACATCGGCAGATGTTTGTGGTGTATGTCATGACATCCGCAGATGACACAGCCGAAGGAGCGGTGAACAACCAGCTCAGGATGTCACAGGTATTAACGCTCCACAAGGAGCAGTGGGAAAACCCATAGAGGGAAAACTCATAGCTCTGCTCAATCGAGAAGAGTCGTGGACGGACCCCATCCACCAGTACCTTCAGAATTGAGTTACGCCCGAGAACGAGGCACTAGGAGAGCAAATTACCCGTAGGGCCAAGATGTATTCCCTGGTCGATGGTGTCCTCTACCGCAGAGGCGCCCTCGGAATGCTCATGTAGTCTATCACTCAAAAGTAGGGTATTGAACTACTCGAAGAGATCCATGGGGGTGGGGTGTGCGGAGCTCATGCTTCCTTCTGAACCGTGGTCGGAAAGGCCTTCAGACAAGGTTTCTACTGGCCTACGGTTCTCCGTGATGCGAGGGAGATGGTTAGGCACTGTTGTTAGTGTCAATTTTGCAGCACGCATGTTCACCAAACCGCTCAAGCTTTATAGACGATACCCCTATCGTGGCCTTTTGCAACATGGGGGCTGGATATTCTGGACCCTTTCTCGGTCTTACCCGGGGGCTTCAAGTTCCTCTTCATCACCATTGATACCTTCACCAAGTGGATCAAAGTTGAGCCAGTCGGTAAGATCACCTCGGAAGCCGCCAAATGATTCATCATGAAACACATTGTTTCTTAGTTTGCCATCCCAAGTAGGATCATCACCGACAATGACACTTAGTTCTCCAGTGTGGCCTTTACTGAGTACTGCACCGAACTTGACACCAAGATCTGCTTTGCCTCTATAGCTCATCCACAGGGCAATGGTCAGGTCAAGCGTGCAAATGGACTCTTACTCCAGGCTATGAAAGCCTGTGTCTTCAACCAGCTTTCCACCTAGGCCAAGGAATGGGTCGCTGAGCTACCATCCATGCTCTGGGCAATCAGGACCACCAGTAGTCGGGCAACAAGTGAAACAAAGTTCTTCCTAGTCTATGGGGCAAAAGCCATGCTCTCCTATGAACTGAAGCTACAATCCCCTTGGGTCCATTTATTCATCGACAAGGAAGAATCTCACCGACGAGAGGAAGACCTCAACGTCATTGAGGAAAAGAGGACTCAAGCGCTCCAACGAATGGCCAAGTACCAACAGTTCCTCCTGTGCTACTACGACCAGAATGTTAGGGAATGCTCTCTCCAAGTTGGAGACCTGGTTCTATGACTCATTCAGAACCAGGGCAGCAGCAACAAACTTTCCCCCAAATTGGAAGGTCCCTACATGATCGTTGAAGCTACTCGCCCTGGGTCATTCTGATTAGCCATGGAGGATGGTCAAGTCCTCACCAATTCTTGGAACATCGACCATATCCAGAAGTTCTATGTGTAAATACCCGAGGTAACATACACATAGATGATGTCCAAGTTGCTGCCAAGAGCTGTCAGCACTTCCCTAGAATGATACCTTCGTTCCTCTGTGCTATTAGCACCTATCCGACGGGATCACCAGGATGAGTCTCACCAGGTATCTCTACTTAGCACGAGCACTTGGACAAGCTAACATGGAATCGACAAAGTGACAAGGTACCCTGGAAGAGCCTGTGGTCAACAGGAAGACTTAGATAATAGCTTAGTTTTCTTTCTTTCAAGCTGTACACAAAACACTCTATTAATGAAATTTTTATTCTTAACTGCTTATCAGAAGCATTCATTTTCCAATAGACAGTTGGGGGCTGGAAAGGTATGATGGGGTTGAAAAGTTTTTGATGACATGTTTTATGGAGCACTCGAAAGCTTAGTACTCGTGAAGGGAAGGAAATCCAAGTTCTAGCCCCACAAGGAGGAAGATCCCTTATCGTGTCAAGAGTGATAAAGGATCCCTAAACCCTCCATTTGACCTCGACCTAAGGCCTGGTTAACCAAACTCCCCGACTAGCGGCAAAGCCTTCTAACTCGGACTGAGGAGAAGTCGGAAGGTGCAAAGTATAACATGTTCAACGAAACCACTCAACACTTAGTAAACCGATGAGGCCTTCCAACTAGCCATTGCAAGGAATAGCCCGGCAACGTGACACTAAGACAGCTTGTCAACCACAAAGGACATATGTGCCTATGTCTTTCTCCCTACAAAGAGGAAGAAGTCTAAACTACGGTCTTGAATAGGATAGAGGGAGGTCCCTTATCGTGTCTACAAGTGACTGAGGGTCCCAGCACCCTCCACTTGACCTAGACCTAAGGCCTAACTAACCAAACTCCCCGACTAATAGCAAAGTCTTCCTACTCGGGTCAAAGGAAAAAGGCTAGAAAGTGCTAAGTGCTCATCTTTCTCAATATGTCCTTAGTGCCAGGTTCCTGGTAAGTTCTAGTTCTGAATTAACGAGATAGACAACATGGATCTTACCAAGAGCATTCGAGGTTTTTATTTATGAAGGAGGTTCTACACTTCAAGCCTTTTGACGAAAGCACTCGCGATATCATACATGGCCACGACGAGCCTCTTGGTCTCCCCTGCCTCCGCTCTTGGTAGCTCATCACAGAGGGTGCTAACGTCCATCTCTGGGTGAGAGGTCTTCAGCAAGGCTAGAGCCCTCGACAACGAGTCTCTGACTCCTAGCCAGATTCACGTATTGATGTTAGCATCCACCATCGGTTTCAAGCGGTAAAGAGATGCCACTAGCTCGGCTAGTCGGAGTTCATGATTCTCAAATGGATAAACCCAACTTAGGTTTTTGGTATGCCACGGGTGCTAGTTTTCATCTTGTTGGATATTCATATTTGGGTTATGTGGGGTGCAAGGTAGATAGAAAGAGTTCCTCTAGCACATGCCAATTCCGTAATAGATCCTTAGTGTCATGGTCATGTAAGATACAAAACTTTGTAGACCTATCCACCACCAATGCAACGTACATCTCCACAAGTAGTTGTTGCGCTCAATTTTTTGGACGACGAAAACCTTAAAGGATTATGGAGTCGATTTGAAAGAAATGCCTCTTTTTGTGATAATGAAAGTGCAATCAAGATAGCCAACAACCCCATCCAACACTCCTGAACCAAGCACATATATATCTGATACCACTTCCTTAGGGATCATATGAAAAAAGAAGATATAGCCCTCAGCCATGTAGGGATGAAAAAATAATTAGCAGATATCTTCACCAAGCTCTTAGATGAGCATAGGTTTTTTGAGTTAAGAAATGAGTTAAATAATTTCGATTCTCAATTCGTTGCTTGTAGTTTGAACATTTTCTTGATCGCTCTATTTGACTTTTGGAGGTTAAGATGTGTGAACACACTAAGGGGGAGTACCATTTTATCAAGGAGCAAATACATCCCATATGTGTGAACAAATCAATATTTTTGTGCATTGATTATCCTTAGGGTGATGGATATGCAAAAATATGAATCATTGCATCATAGGATCTCGTGCTCCAATGCATAGAAGTCTTAGTGCAAATTTTCATTCATATATGGTGGAAATAGTGCACAAAATCATTATCTTTGGTTCTACATAGTTTACTTTGCTCGCATACATCTATGTGTTTGTTGCAACTTTGCACACAAAACTTAGACCTTGAGCTGATCTTCTTCAATTTGCATCCAAGTGTCACTTTGATTGTTTAGTTGTTTTCAACTTGTGTGAAAAGAACCCATAAGGATTCCATAGATGCTATCTATATCTATCTCATCAAAGTCTTCATCTAAATCTATACAATTGAGCATTTGGTCCGTTGCTCGAAACTTCTAGTCTGGTCACGGATGGAACTTCCGGATGGGCAACAATTTTGAAACAAAATATCTGCTTTCACTTGAACCTTCTAGACAATACCCGCTTGGAACTTCAGAATGAAATTTTACTTGCGGCATAGAAACATTTTTATCTTCGGAGTATCAGAATGAACCTCGTCCGAAGGTTCGGATGAAAACTCTATAGTTTTACTAACTGTTTGCTCAGAACCTCCATACAATCTTCGCACGGATATCCAGATAGTGAGCGAACCATTTATCACTTAAGGGATCACACGGCTAGGGTTTAACCCAATCTCACTGTGCGGATTACATAGATGTCATTCGCTACTGCTGTCGCCTCCTCTATCATTCCGCGACCTCACTGCACCTCTTCTTCAACCGGTCGCCTTAGCGGAGACATCATCACCGGTAGATCGTCTTTGTCGTGTGCCACTATAGAGCTGCTTCGCCGATTTAATGCAAGCAGCCTCCGCACGAAATGTCCTTCAAATTCATCTCATTGGATGTCCCACACTTCATATTTTATTGATTCCCCTACAATTCTTTCTCCATTTCGTCAAAAATCCATAGATTTGTATCGGGTAGAACAGTTAGGGTTAGTGTGTACAATACTCTCTTGGAACATCTGAGCGAACTCCGTCTGGAACGTCCGAGCCGAAACACTCTGGACCCTCTGAACACTTTCTGGCCGAGTGCTTTGAGTGGCTTGGAACCTTCAGATATGGATCACTCGGATATTCTGGATAGAGACTGAATGAACTCCCTCTAAAAGTTTCAAATCAAATTCAAATCCTAAATTTGCTAAATTTCCTCTTGCTTAGTGTGTAGTTATCCCATACTCATCTATATCCTTTCACAGGAGATCATGTCCTCTGATGAAGAGATTCATTCACCAATTGTTGCCGAGGGTAATGAGGAGTCCTCATGGACTATTTTGCTTGTCCAAAACCTCCGAGTGTGGATTTCTCGGAACCTTCAAGTCAGTTTGTGTTTTGGGATGGGACAAAAGGATGTTTTAGTTCAGAACCTCCAAGTGCTCTTTCTCTAGACCCTCTGTGTCATGGATTTTCCTTAGGTTTAGAACTTTCCAGCATTGCGAGCTGCTCCTTCCGAGCAGTGCTTTCCTCTTAAACTAGCCATTGTGTTCGAACCCCGAAACCTTAGAGCGAGGTTGTCCAGAATCTCTGGGCGAGGTTTGTTTATGAGTAATAGCTAGATTTTTTTATGGCAACCTATACAAGCCACCACCCTCCTTGGGTGGAGGTAATCCTTTGCTTCCCGAATTTTGTGCTACTCTTGCTCTTCTCTCTCTTGCCTTCTTGTGAGAATGTTTGAGAGGGAGAAATCTTGAGGATTTGGGTTGAATTTCATTAAGCATTCAAGCCTGGGATCTCCTCAAGCTGAGACTAAGTTTCTATTACTCTTGGAGGTTGGCGCCTCCTAGACGGTTAGGCATCGGTAGGGAGTCTTCTAGCTTGTGGAGAAACTAAGAAGTTTGTGAAGATTGGAGTTCACCTATCGCAAGGTGAAGAACTACCACAAGAGAACGGAAGCTTCAGGTCAGCAACTTCTTGCAAAAAGAGTAGGATCTGGTGTTTTCTTCAATCTTTGAATGAAGTTTCCTCTTTTTTAGAGCCTCACTAAAGGCTTGAATTTCAACAGCAAATCTCATATCTCCCTTGTGGTTATTTTCTTGCACTTCTCTATATTTGTTTCATTGTTTTTATCACTAGCATTCTAGGTTTGCCTTAGTGCCATACAGATACTTGTATAGAAATTAGTTTTTGGCCGGGATTAGCTTTTGTTAATCTTCTATTCACTTCCACTCTAGCTGATAGCCTAGATCCTTTCACCAGCCACCTTCCTCTTGCACCGATGCCATTGTCTGTCGCCACCATCATCAACAATCTAACGTGTCACCAAGGCCGTGTGCAATACCATGCAGCCAAATAGGCAAGATGGAGTGAGGAGAGGTGGTGAGCATACTAATGGATGTTGTCATGACGAAGATAGGGTGATGGGGTAACACACCCAGGTAGCCCCACCCGTTGTCTACAATGCCAATACGTCACACAGTGCCCAGCTACGGCCTCCTCCTGCCCAACAAAGAACAGAGAGAGGACGACACACAACCAAGAGAGGGGGACACGTACATCGATTATGGGTCGAACATTGTCCCTATACCACTTTGCCTCCTTAGCATCACCACAGTTGGCAAAGGGACAAGAAGAGAGGAGACAACAACGACAGAGGAGGCGATGGTGCCAACATATTATCGTCGCAAGAGGTGACTTGGAGAAAACATAGAGGCCGATGAGAAGAAGGAAGACAAGGATGGAAAATAGTAGCGACGCCGGTGTGAGGAGTAAGGTGGGGGAGGCCAAAAGGCTGCATAAGGACATCTCGTGCACAGTGAGAGGGGTATATAGAGATAAAGGAGGTGGAAGGAGGAAGACGTAAGAGAAAGAGAAAAGGAAAAGAAAAGATGGCTCACATGTCAAAGGTGCGTCTGAGTAGTCGGGTGGATCTAGCGCCATATTAGCTGCACAACTGTCAGAATTGGAAAATGTGGCGAAATGAGGTAGAGTGTGAAATATAGGTTTCAAATTGAGTTTATTTGTATCAAAAAATTTAAACGAGGTACTCCACGTCAATATGCGCACTTAGGGATAAAAATTAGAATTTCCTTAAATTTAATTACATGACGATCAACAGTTAATTAGCGGCAAAAAGTTCACGCTGGCCGGATCAATCTTTCTGACGTTTCCTATGCGTTGGACGGTCCAACTTGGACCAAAAGGACAGCCCATATATGATTCTGTGACGTCGCAACTTCCCTTTGCAATTAAGGACCTGCAAATTAAGGGCACATCCCATGAATTAATTTAAGTAGAGAGCGAGTAGGTGGCAAGCGCCGAATCCAATTTAATCCGCTCCATTAGAACGACACCAGTTTAGTGCTGATAGTGGCATAGTGGCATGTCCGTCGTCATACGTAAGCTTTTTTAGGCATGCCATACGAAAGCTATGGATCAGTAACATGTGATGTACACGGCCCCTTCGTCCAACGCTAGCTCCAATTCTCCAACTAGTATCTGTGCATGTTCGTACTTAAGTTAGTATGTACTCCAGCTCAAATACTCAAACTATACATGCTTCTTCAATCTGTACTTTCAAGTGGCCAAGCTAATGCCTTCAGAAAAAAAAGTGGTCAAGCTAGAGGTTCCAGCTGAATATGGATTCAGCATGTGCAGTGGATGAGCGGAAAATCATAGTCGACCGTGAGGCCAGGAGAGATTACTATAGTACTGATCTCGATGGATCAACAACGTAGGCATTCAATGGTGGCCAACTACCCTTAACCTTCGTGGCAAGAATGCAAGAACACACGGTCCATGCAACAGCAGCAATCCAACGGTAGGAGCTGTGCGCTTGTGTATATATACCCGCAGGTGCAGTGTCCCAAGGCACTCACTCAAGCCCAAGTATCTCTACTACTACTACTAGTAGTAGCTATTTCTCCTCTTTCAGCGTTCTTCGGAAACAGAGAGGGAGACAAAGAGACAAGAAGATGGGCTGCAAGATGCTTGTGGTCGCCGTTCTCTTGGTGGGCATTGCCGCCTCCCAGACCTCTGCCAGGACTCTCGAAGGGAATCACTTGTCCGAGCAGAAGTGTATGCATTTACTACATATATCTCAAGTCTCGTACCTACGTACTTCGAACACTGCACATATACTATGTACTTTGCTGATTATATATGTGGCACACGTACTGTCGTCTATCCATCTCAAACAGACGGCGGCGGCGGGTACGGAGGAGGTGGTGGCGGATACGGTGGTGGAGGCGGCGGCGGCGGCGGCGGCGGCAGCTACACACCGACGACGCCCAGCTACACCGGAACCTGCGAGTAAGGACATCAACAAATGCACACGCGTAATAAGCTAAAATTTTGAGTGAGCTACATGAAACTGCATATGAAATCTGAATACATCTGGTTCGATTTACTCGAAAAGAAACTTCAGTAATCTGGCTATTTGGCACGCATGTATGAATGACGTACATGCCGATATATTATACGCAGCTTCTGGAAGAGCCACCCGGACAAGATCATCTCGTGCATCGGGTCACTGGGCAGCATCGTTGGCTCGCTCGGCGACGTGTGCAGCTCCTTCTTCGGCGGCAAGATGCAGACGCTGCAGGACGCGCTGTGCAACACCCGGACCGACTGCTACGGCGACCTGCTGCGCGAGGGCGCCGCCGCGTACATCAACTCCATCGCCGCCAAGAAGGCCAAGTTCGCCTACACCGCCCACCAGGTCAAGGACTGCATCGCCGTCGCGCTCACCTCCGAGGCCGCCGCCGCCACGCAGGCCGCCATGTTCAAGAAGGCCAACCACGCCTGCCACTACTAAGCTACATACCTAGCCAGTAGGTGGCTGAATAAGTCCACGCATGGATGCGTCATGCATACATGCTGATCCAGACACGGGCCCCCGCGCGCGCGTGTTCAGCTAGTCTTGTGTCTGCCATTTGATGATGCATGCCTTGCCGCCTCATTGTCCGGGTGTAGTGATGCTCTGCTTTGCTTTCTTGTCTTCATTAGTGATGTAAGAATAAAAAGGTTTGGTTAATTATTAGTGAAAATCGTCGCTGTCTTTGCGAATTGACGCGTTGCACTACCAGAATCTACTAATTTGCCGTGTGCAAAAGACACACGGCGAAGGAGGAAAAGCCCTCGGCAAAGGGTTTGCCGAGTGCAACACTCGGCAAAGAGCACACGGCGTACAGGCTGCCGGCAAAGTAAAGTTTGTCGAGTGTATTCCTTCGGGCACTCGGCAAAGAGTTTGCCGACGGTCAGACTGAGCACTCGGCACAAAAAATTGACTAAACGGCCATGACGTCCGTTAGTAAGGTTTGCCGAGTGTCGACACTCGGCAAAGCCGTCGGTTTTGCCGAGTGTCGACACTCGGCAAACAAAGTGATCAGGGCCCAAAAAAATGGCCGCCGGCGGGGCACCGCTGTTGCCCGGAAGCTCATCACCACTACACACACACACGCCGGTGGGGTACATCTATTGAGCATATCCACAGGGGGACCCACGGGTCGGTTTCAAATGAGGTGGGCGTCGTGTATAAGCGCCCGGTGACTGTGCAGAAGAATTCAACCCAGGACGCACAGCCGGGTATATAAACCACTCAACCGCGCGGTCGATGGGCGAGGTGGGACTAAACCAGACAAAGCTGTTTGCCGAGTGTCCTAGCGCGGACACTCGGCAAATGCGCTGTTTGCCACGTGTCTCCGTGTTTGCCGAGTGTCATAAAAGAGACACTCGGCAAACAGACAATTTTGCCGAGTGTCCTAACGCGGACACTCGGCAAACATGTTTGCCGAGTGTAAATTTCAGGACACTCGGCAAATATATTTTTTTCTTTTTCTTATTTCTTTCTTTGTTTTGTTTTCTTTGCTAAACCTTCTCAAAATTTTACCATAGCCTCTAGGTGTCATATGATGACACTATGCAAAGTTTCATGTTTTTCTGACTTCGTTTACATTTTTTGGAATTAAAAAACCAATAACCTCCATGTTCGGGGTCGAGTCTTGGCACCTTGATGTTTGGAATTCTTTTCCTTTTCTTGGATAAGGCCTAAACATAGACTAAAGACCACAAATAGGATTTTTCATCCTAATTTTGCCAAATTTTTCATGCACTTGCAGTTCAAATTTGAATTATATTCACTAAATGCCTAGAAATGCACTAAATGACTTAAATATAGCAAACGAACCCCGAAAAATGCCAAATTTTGACATGGAACATGTAATGGTATATCTTGAGGGTAAAAAAAATTTCAAGATTAACCGATGAAGCAACCGTCACTTTGCCTTCAAATCTGACCCATTCCCTCTCGAAACCTAGATTCTTCTTCCGAGATGGTCCGGTTTCTAAGCAGTGTACGTCACAACTTTTACAAAACCTTCTCAAATTTTTACCACAGCATATTGATGCCATATGAGGGCACCATGCCAAGTTTCATGTTTTTCAGACTTCGTTTGCATTTTTCCGAATTAAAAAAACCAATAACCTCCATGTTCAGGGTCGAGTCTTGGCACCTTGATGTTTGGCATTCCTTTCCTTTTCTTGGATAAGGCCTAAACATAGACTAAAGACTACAAATAGGATTTTTCAACCCAATTTTGCCAACTTTTCATGCACTTGCAGTTCAAATTTGAATTATATTCACTAAATGCCTAGAAATGCACTAAATGACTTAAATATAGCAAATGAACCCCGAAAAATGCCAAATTTTGACATGGAACATGTAATGGTATATCTTGAGGGTAGAAAAAATTTCAAGATTATTTAGAAAAGTTGGCAAAAGAAGGGAGAAGAAAAAGAAAACAGAAAAAAGATATGTTTGCCGAGTGCCATAAGTTGGCACTCGGCAAATATAGTCTTTGCTGAGTGCTATGTTCGAGACACTCGGTAAAGAACGTCTTTGCCGAGTGTCTAGATCTTTGCCGAGTGTTTTTATTTTCGCACTCGGTTTCCGGAGCTTTGCCGAGTGCCCGATGTTATACACTCGACAAACCGGCCGGCACTCGGCAAACGTCGTGATTCCGGTAGTGTTGGACTGGTTTGCACCGACACTATGCCCTCCTAAGGAATGGCTGGTCTAAATTAGCTATAAATCGATCGTCTCTAAAATAATTTTGAGTTGGAGCTTAATTTCTAAGCCAGCACAATTTCATATTTCTACCGCAAAGCCTCGAATAAAAGGCTTCTCAAGCTTCTTCAACCTGCCCACCTCTCCACTTTGCAAATACTGTAATTCGCAGAGAAGTTACAGAGCAACTGCTACTTGCCCTATAAGAGGAAAACGCTTCACATTTTTCTCCTCCACCTGGTTTACCCCCTGTGTCGTTCTCTCCTCTAACCCGACGACACGGCAGTAGAGGGATGCATGCTAGGATTTCCTCCACCGCCGATGATCAGCCGTCGTGCCATCCCGGCATCCCTCCGCTGCCTCCAGCTCCCTCCACTTCCTTGTGCAACCTTGAGCTCCCACGGCCAAGTCCCTCCGCCGGCCGCGACCATCCCGCAGGCCCTCCCTCCCGCCACACAGATCCGACGGCGCCAGGCCGCAACCTCGTCCTCCCTCTACGTCAGCTCGACTCCCAGGTCCGGCAAGCCTCCTCCTACCGTGCTGCCGTCCTCCCTCCGCAATGCCCCGTTGCTGGACCAGCTTGTCGCCTGCCCAAGGTCGCAGCCAAGCCTACCATAGGGTCGCTGCCGTTGTGGATGCCTCAGGTTGCCGCCACCAAGCCCTGCCCTCACTGTGGAAGGTGACTTCTGATTCATGCCAAATGTTGAAAGATATGTATGTGTTGTGTATGTATATATATATATTGTGCATGCGTAGATAATTTCTGAGTTGTGTATATGCTATATATGTGTAGATAAATTTTGATAGATGCTTGTCGAGTATTTGGATAAGTGGCTAGGCACAAACCAGACTGTGCCATGTATGTGTTATGCATTGAGTCATAGCGAATTTTCTTGGGCTATTAGCTACGCAATGAGTATTTTGTTATATAAGTCATAGCTATTTCTATATTTGTTCTTCTTCATATTTGTTGATGTATGTATGCAACGATCATTTTATTTTACATGGTATAGCTTTTTCTGTGAGGGATATCTATGTACATGAAAAAGGAGAAGACAAGTGGCAAAAGAATTTGGGATGCCATTGCTCATAGAATTTTTCTTGACATTTGTGTTGAGGAAATGAATGTAAATACATGCCAAATCAATGTTTGAACAATAAAGGATACTTCAACTTGATTGTGAAGTTTAATAAGTGCACAAAGAGAGACTATACAAGCAAGGAACACACGTTCATGTCACCGTGCCTGCACAGCTCAAAGTTATGCATATCAATAGGCATGGTTACACAAGTCAAAATATCATGGCAATGAGTGACTTTATGTCTTATGCCTTATTTTATCTTCTTTTTGTTAAATCATGTAATAATTTGTAAAATGATGGTATCTCGGTGAGTTTGATAGCTGGGAGATGAATAACTAAGTTTAATCTATTTATTGTTATTTTATTGGCAAGAAAACTTATAGATCTTACAACCTATTTTTGATGGAAACTTGTCCATAGTTGATGCAGTACTCAATATTGTTTTATTATTGTCACTTTTATCTTTTAAATTAATTTCCTTGCAACCAAACTTTTCTTTCCCTTATTGATATAATATCAGATAAAAGTTCAAAAATGAAAAATGATTAAAGATATTTTCCGCGCAATTACACAGCACACTGCCCTAGTCGATTAAAAAAGAAAAAGAAACTCACATCCTACCACATAATTCGTATTCTTTGGAAAGTGAGATCTTGATTTTGCGACTAGGATCAAAATAGGGATTGACGATGACTAGTAGACAACTACTATATGCGACGACCATATCCGTATACAAATACAACACGACTAAGGAGTATCTACCTTACCCGGGAAGGAGAGTACCCCGGAGAAGGACCCTACATCAATAAGGAAACAATTCGTAGGTATCTAGAACTCCTTAAACTAGGCAGTCAATCCCGACGTTTAAGAAAAGTGGAGTCCTATTTGGAGACGTGTCCATATCCCTTACAATATGGCATACCCTCTATATAAGGATCCCAAGGGCCTCCGGAGAAGAAAAGGTTTGATAGAAGTTTAGTAGATTCAACAAGCATCTCTAGAATCACAATCAGAAATCTCGCTTCAAATTGTTGAAGCCTTAGAAGATCAATCGCCTTCTAAGCAAGGAGAAGAGAAGATCTACCTCGACAACCACCTCAGACTAATTGTAGATCTCATCAAGGACTAGACACCCCATCCTGTACCTTGTCTCGAGATCAATATATACCAACAGGACATAGGGCTATTATCCTAAGGGAGGCCTGAACCTGTTTAAATTGTGTTGCTGGTGGCCTGATTTGTGGGTCAGCTTACTCAGAACAATCCCCCTATCTCCTTTCTCTCTCCTCCACGTACTCCGTAAGGTCGGTGGTTCACCAATCGTCAGCAGATGGCGTTGACCGTGAGGATCACGTCTATTGATTCCAGCAAATCACCATTAGTAATTTTACCACAAGCAGTGGAACGGGCTGGCTTCTCGGGTGAGGGGTTGTACGAAAACTTTGCCTCTCTGATTGATCAGAAGCCAAGGCAGGACCGTGTCGACTTCGGCGATCTCTCGCCTGACAATGAGTCCGACAACAATATAAACCCGTTCATGGAAGAATATGCTAGAGCCTACGGGATTGATCTCTAATCCCAAGACTACCAGAGCGATCATGCGAATGGTGCAAGTCCCATGTCTGGATTATCACCCGCGTGCTCCGACCAGTCAGATGGCCGACAAAGCATGCTGGAAGCCTCTCCCGATGGCAGATCCATGATGGATCTAGAGTACACCTCCAGCGGGCAATACGCCCAAGAGGTACTCGTAGTGGAAAACGGGTCACACAAGAATGGCGGAGACAATCCACCTCTGGCCAGGGAGGTTCCCACGCCAAACCTGACGTCTTCACAGGCACGGAACCCAGGTTCTCAAGAGAAGACCCTAGCTCTGTGAGATGCCGATCCATTTGGATCGAAGGCTGCTAAATGTTTGTCCGACATCTGAGAACGCCTTAGGAGACCCCTGTCGGTGGATCTCATGACTCCCAAAGGGAAGCTATGGATGAATGACATGGGACATCGCATCCTCCAGGCATAAGAGCAAGCAGAATCATCACACAGAGCGGCTAATGCCCACAGTACCATGAAAAGCATCACTCGCTCTAGTGCTTCTTGTGACAGGACTAGCTATGAAAGATGATCTCCTCAAGTCGCATCCACACCATCCCGTGTACTCGCCTATCCTGATGGCGGATCTAGATAGGTACGCGGACAGACGACGGGACTCAAAAGCCTACCACATTGCTCCCCAGATCACAATGCTTCTCGGTACCACAGACAAGATCGAGGGCAATCACCGTTACCGGTTGGTAGATCAACTTAGGGAGCTATCTATAGCTACAAGGCCTTTTACATAGGTCTATGACGGGTTTGCTAGCCATCGTGATTCAAACCAAGAACAATCGAAAAGTACGATGGCACAACAGATCATGCCAAGTTCCTATAGATCTATAAAACAACTATCGAGGCTGCGGGAGGAAATGAGAAGGTTATGACTAACTATCTCCCGACTGCCCTCAAAGGACTGGTAAGAAGTTGGCTTACTAATCTCCCACCCGGATCAATCTACTCGTGGGAACAATTGTGCAGCCAATTCCAGGGAAGCTACCAAGGGACATACATTTGCCCCGAGAAGCCTGATGACCTCTTCCGACTCATCCAAGAGAAGGGGGAATCCTTGCGAGAGTACACCAAAAGGTTCAGCAAAGTCTGAAAGATTATACCCAAGATAACCGATCACGAGGTGATCCAAGCCTTCATACGGAGTTGCAGAAATCGACGGTGCATAGAGGAACTCTCCATGAATAATCCAGTGAAAGAACTGATGGAGTTTGCCGACAAGGCAGCCAACACCGAAGAAACCCTCCAATTCATCAAGGAGAGGGACGACGACATCAAGCTGCCCCAACCAGGATATCGCAACAACTCCAAGAAAAGCAAATGCAAGAAGATTGCAACAAGAGGCACAAATCGGAGAAGTCATGAAAAACTTCCCCAACAAGCGCTCCGGACCGCCTCGGAACAAAGATAGGCCACAGGCGAAGGCAGGGTCCTCAAACAAGAACTGATGTGACTTCCACCAAACCGACAAGCATGACCTTCGCCAATGCCAGCTCTTCAAGAAGTATGTCTAGGCGAAGGCCGAGAAGTTCAAAGGGAAAGGACCCCAGGTCGCAAAGCAAAGTCAGGAAACCAGTTCTGACAATGGATCTTTCGACCAGGCCTCTTTCCAGAGCGAACGAAGAAGAATAGACCACATGTTCGGGGGCTCGGCGTCTTAAGAGTCCAAAAGACAATTTAAGACAGTGGCACGAGAAGTCCTTTCCACTATTCCACCTGCTCATCAGACGGTTAAGTGGTCCGAAGTCAAGGTTGGCTTCGACCAAATCAACTACCTCGAGAACTTTCTCCAACTAGGACGATTCCCATTGTGGTCGACCCTACAATCAACAACTGCAAAGTCTGTGGAGTACTACTGGATGGAGGAAGCTCACTCAATGTCCTCTTTATGAACGTGCTCGACTTGATACAGAACCCCTGCTCATCCTCGCAACTGGTCACACAGGCTTTTCACGACATCGTGCCTGGATCAGCCGCTACGTTAATTGGGCAAATCTCTCTCCCGGTCACCGTTGGCAAGCCTGACAACTTCCGAACAGAGAAGGTCTTGTTCGACGTAGTCGACTTTGAGACGGCATACAACGCTATCCTAGGACGACCAACCCTCAGGAAGTTCATGGCAGCCACGCACTATGCATACTAGGGCGTGAAGATTCCAGGCCCCAAAGGTGTAACCACAGTCCATGGCTGTCCAGAGATAGGGCTTCACTATGATAAGCTTAGTTTGGACATGGCCAGAGAGCATCACGCTGATAAGGAGCACAAGCACTCATGACCTAGAACAACCGCCCTAGCACACGGTCATGACAAGACTTCTCGCAAGGGGGCTGACCTGACACGAGCCGATTAGTCACAAAGGATGGTCGACCTTTTGATCCTTTGAATGTCGACCATCTCTAGCAGTTCTATTTGTAAGTACTCTACCTAGTATATAAAGAGGACATCCGAGTCATTCCCGCCAACCGCTAGTACCTTCCTAGAACAAAGCCTCCCTTCCTCCAAGTCCAAACAACACCTATCCAACGGGATTACCAAGATGAGCCTCACCAGGTACCTCTACCTAGTACGAGCACTTAGACAAGCTAACACAGAGTTAGTAAGGAGCCAAGGCAGCTTGGGAAGACCAGTGAACAATGGGAAGCTCAGATGATAGCTTAAGTTTATTTTTCCTTCAAGCTGTACAGAACACTCAGTTAAATAAAATGTTCTACCTTTTAACTATCTATCAGAAGACATTCTTTTTCTCGATAAATAGTTGGGGGCTGGACAGGTACAATAGGACTAAAAATTTTTTGACAATTAATTTATGGAACACTCGAAAGTTTAGTACTCGAAAGGAGAAGGAAGTCTGAACTCTAGCCTCGCGGGAAGGAGGAAGATCCCTTATCGTGTCGATGAGTGACAGAAGATCCCTGAATCTTCCACTCGACTTCGACCTAAGGCCTGATCGACCAAGGTCCCCGACTAGTGGTAAAGTCTTCCGACTTGGATGGGGAAGGAGCCAGAGGGTGAGTAGTACGACGGGTCCGACGAAACTAATCAGCACTTAGTAAAACCAAAAAGGCACCCCGAATAGTTATCGTAACCCGGATCAAGGTGATATTTAAGCAGGTTTTGATCACGAGCGACATATGATCATACGTCCTTCCACTCGTGAAGAGAAGGAATTCTAAACCACAGTCTCGAAAGAAGGCAGAGGAAAGTCCCTGATTGTGTCTATGAATGACAGAAGGTCCCTAAACCTTCCACTCAACTTAGGCCTAAGGCCAGACTAACCAAAGTCTCCGACTAGTAGAGAGGTCTCCAACTCGGACTTGTCGGAAGAGGCCAAAAGCACGTCAAGTGCCCCAAGTTCCTAATAAACCCTCAAGTACCAGGTTCTCGACAAAGTTCTAGCTCTAATTTAACAGAACAATACACACAAGCACTACTACAGAATTGTCCATGCGAGCACCTTATCCGAGGCTGTTAAGTAAAAGCGCCACGAATAACATATGTCGGAAGCGGTTAGTACAAAAAAACCGCCTCAGATAATAAGTTCGGGAGCAACCATCACGGATAACGAGTACATCTGAGGTGGTTAGAAATAAGTAACCGCCTCCAATGTTATCCGAGGCGGTTACTTATTTCTGACCGCCTCGGATAATGGCCATATCCGAGGCAATTATATATGATAGCCGCCTCGGATAAGTGAGTACATATCAGAGGTAGTTGCTGATATATAACCGCCTCCATATAAGTGATATCCAAGGCGGTTATGTGGATTTAACCGCCTCCAATATGATTCACATTATTAATTGTGTTGCGCGAGCAGACATACAACCCGAGGAAGATATGTCTTAAATGTGGCGATTTGTTGGTGATTTTTTGAGCTATTTGCTGGTGACTTTTCAGTGGAGAAGCTACATTTGGAAGAGTAGTTGGAGATAATACTTCCTTGTTGATTCGCAAAGGTTAGTGTTTAGTTTTTGAATCATTTTATCCAATAATTTGGTGATTTTGCTTTGTTTCTTGGATATTGAGAATATTCAATTATATGATCATAATTAGATCAATGGAGATGTTTGATTTATCGTATGGTTGAATGCATATAAATTTAGTGTTATGGTATGCAAATTTTGAAGGAATTTTGTGGGCAAAAAGGAAAAAAACAATGATGGATTTATTTTTGTGGCATATTTAATTTTTATATGCAAGAAGTGCTAATTTGGTTAGTTATACGTTAGTAATTGAAGAAAGTCAACGCATATAGGTTAGTTATATTAGTCAATTAGTACGGTTAGTTAATTATATTAGTTAGTTAAGTTAGTAAATATTTTTATAATTTGGTTAGGTTAGTAATTGAAGAAATATTATACTCATGTCACGAAGTCGATGCACTTCATATTTTTAACTAAAATTTCAACTTTCCATATGCACGGCTTAGATGGATCGATCGTGGATATACGGAGCTCGCAACACAGAGGCGTATAGAGATGGAGTGAGATCATTTATGTCAGCTGCCGAGGCGGACATGTTGAGAGAGGGTAGAGCTGACACGTATTGTCCATGCCTAGACTATGGTAACGTAAGGATTTTTGAGCTCCATCATATTGAGTACCACATCTTCAAGAGAGGTTTTAGGGAAGGGTATTCAACTTGGACCAACCACGGTGAAGATCAAGTCGTAGTATCAGATGATGATATTTTTGCTGATGAAGAAGCAACCGATATGCCATTTGATATAGGTTGTGATTCACACCATGAGATGTCCGATGATCCCAACTTGATGCCTGAGCTGGAACAGATGTTGCGTGATTTCGAAGGGCACAAAACCGACAGAGAGTACCAACAATTCCTAGGCTTGATGGGGCCTCGGAGAAACCGCTATTTGCAGGATGCAAGGCTAAGTTCACTTTGTTATATGCCGTGCTTGAACTATTGAAGCTGAAGGCGAGCAACAGCTGGTCCGACAAGAGCTTCAACGAGTTGTTGGGCCTCCTAGGTGACATGCTTCCGTAGGGGAATGAGTTACCCATAAACACATACAGAGCCAAAAAGGTGCTTTGTCCCTTGGGACTGGAAGTTGAAAAGATACGTCCGAGAAGCAATCACCAACCTGTGCTTCTTCTTCAATAAGATTTCATAGAAGGTGATGGACGTGTCCGAACTAGATGATCTGGAGTTAGCGATGGCGGAGACTGTTTGTTAGCTAGAGATGTATTTTCCCCCATCTTTCTTAATATAATGGTGCATCTCATCGTCCAAATTGTGCACAAAATCAAGTTGTGCGGGCCCATCTTCCTTCGGAGCATGTACCCGTTTGAAAGATTCATGGGAATTTTGAAGCACTACGTGCGAAATAGGTATCGACCAGAGGGAAGTATTGTCGAATGTTAGGCTGCAGAAGAGGTTGTCGAGTTCTGTGTTGACTACATGGAGTCGAACCAACCGATTGGCCTGCCACATTCTAGGCACGAAGGCAGGCTTGATAGTGTTGGGACCATCGGAAAGAAACCAATAACGGCCGATCAAGCTGGACACGGTCTTGCCCATTTCACAGTGTTGCAACACATGACCGCCGTTGCCCCGTACATGGATGAACATAGTGCAAAGTTAAGGCAAGAGCATCCAAGTAGAACCGATGCGTGGAGGACGAGAGAGCATAACAAAGAATTCAACAAGTGGTTCAAGGAGCGTCTTCGTTTAGGTGCCTCTAGCGACATGCTAACCTGGTATGCGAAGGGCCCAACATTTGAAGTCGTCATTTGGCAAGGATATGACATTAACAGATACACATTCTACACGAGAGATCAAGATAAGAAAAGCACATTGCAAAATAGTGGGGTCCGCATAAAGGCTTCTGACATGGGCGGGAACGGAGCTGGTACTATGGGTTCATCGAGGATATTTGGGAGTTGAACTATGTGTACTTCAAATTTCCATTATTCCGGTGCCGTTGGGTCAATCTGCAATCTACGAAGGTCGAGAAGTACGCCTTCACAACAGTAGACCTTGAACGTGTTAGATTCAAAGATGACCCATTTATTCTAGCCAATCAAGTCACCAGGTGTTTTATGTGACCGACCCGGTGAAGAAGAATTTTCATATTTCCCTACGGGGTAAAAGGAAGATTGTTGAAGTTCAGGGTGTGGTGGATGAGGACGAATACAAGATCTTTGAAGAAGCACCTCCGATGCAACATAGCATAAGAGACGCAATTACCGATGAACCTAACGAAGCATGGTACGTATGGGAAGATCATCAAGAAGGACTAGAGTTCAAACAAGAAATGCCTCACAAAAAGAAAAGGACGAGGAAGCGGAGGCAATGAAATAATTTGAGATGTCCAAGTCAAATTTGTTGTCAATTTGAGAAGTGCTTATTTTGTTGGTTCAAACATGTAAGAAATGTTTAATTACGTGCAAATGGTGATATATTATCGATGCCTACGTGCTGACCACGGTCATATATCCTGCATGCTTCAGTGCAGATGACAGTTGAGATGTTCATGGTGTGAGTCATGTGATGACTTTGACAATATGTGTGATGAATATCTTGCTGTTTTATGTGGAGTTGAATTGTTAGTTGCATGAATTCATCATTTGAATTATGAACTAATTATGAACTGTGGTTGAATGGTTGTTGAGTTTCTCAATTTGTCTCTAGGAAAAATTGAGTGGATGAAGGATTTTTTCTCGACTGACTTGGGTCAAGTGGAAAACTTGTGCTCGCAACGCTTTTCTTGGTCTATAGTGTGTAGGTGCGAGTTGGGTGCGGCGATGGTTCGGCCATATGGACCGGCATGAGGCTTGGATGGCTGAGATGCGGTCAAGGACGGTGACGATGACATCGTGCGGCTTAAAAGCATGTACGCGGAGGACAAGAAAGCGGGTGGAGACGAGACGTGAGGACCAAGTTAGTGCGAGGGTGTTTTAGTAAAAACGCGGAATCTACCGAAACATAACCAAGAAACTACAGTAGTGGCCGGGAGGCGATTTAGGGTTAGTTGCTTAGGGTAGAAGGAGAGGATGGAGGGCGGATAAGTCATTTAGAGAAGAAGGAGTTCATCTGTGGTTCGATTACCTATGCTTAGTAGAGAGCTATGACGTGTGGAATACTACTCTAGCAAGTAAAGATCAAAAGAATCCATGAGTTCCTCATTATCTGAGTTTTTAGATTTTGAATTTTAGTGGTGCAATTCCTATTCTCCATCAAAAAGGTCCCATCTTTGGTGAGGAAATCATGATCCGTTGATTGGAATACATGCCATACATATAGGAGAGCTTATCTAACAAGTTTCATCTATTTTGGTTGGACAAATTTTGAATTCTTGTGCTTTCTTGAACTTCACGAAATCTGAGTTCATCGTTCTGTCCTCGCCTGCTGAGTTCCTCATTTTCACAGGAAATCTCGGAGTGTCCGAGTTTTCCATCTCGGAGCCTTCGAGATTCACTTCTGTTCTCGTCTGCTGAGTTCTTCATTTTCACAAGAAATCTCAGAGTGTCCGAGTTTCAATCTCGGAGCCTCCGAGATTCACTTTTGTTCTCGCCTGTTGAGTTCTTCATTTTCACAGGAAATCTCGGAGCCTCCGAGACTCACTTCTCTTCTCGCCTGCTGAGTTCTTCATTTTCACAGGAAATCTCGAAGTGTCCGAGTTTCAATCTTGGAGCCTCCGAGATTCACCTCTATCCTCACTTTTCTGTCAAAGTCGGATTCTCCGGAAAAATTCCCGGAACCTCCAAGATCCTTTTCTTCAGGCTGGGTAGCTTCACTGTTTCGGCCATAACTTTTGCGTCTAAACTCGTAATTTAGTGATCTTGGACTTGTCTCGAAGCTATCGACGAGCTCCATATCACTAAGGGCTTTTGGGGGTATTTTTGCTGATCATACTAGTCTTTTAATATGACTATGTATGTGAAGAATTTGTGAAAGAAACTTGAACTCAACATTCAGCCCCCCTCTGTCGGGACGCCACTGATCCTACAAGTGGTATTAGAGCCTAGTCTCGCTTGTCTATAAGCTTTGACCGGCTTTGCAAGCCATGGCTTCCCACAGATACTCGACTCGTCCTCCTGTCTTCAATGGGATGGACTGGGAATTCTAAAAAAATCGAATGAGAATCTTTATCCAGTCAGAGGGACTTGCTATTTGGCAAATCATCAAGAGGGACTTTGCTCTTCCTGAGGTAGTGACGCCTGCAAATTTGGTCAATGTTGAAAACAATTGCAAGGCCATTAACTACCTGCTCTCTGGGTTGGATAGGAAGGAGCATGAGCGGGATGCTCATCTTGATACCGCTCACAAGATTTGGTCGACCTTGATCACCTATCATGAGGGGTCTGACCAAGTCAAGATTGCTCGAGCGGATCAATATAGAATTGAATACAATCGCTTTGAGCAACGCTCTGGGGAGTCAATTTCTGAGCTTTTTGAGAGATTTGAGAAGATTGTGAACAAGCTCAGGAGCGTGGGAGCGAAGTTCTCTGACTCGGAGATGGCTAGGCATGTGTTGAACACATTAGAGCCCACTTTTAAAGTACGGAAGATTGCCATCCAAGAGTCCGTCAATCTTGCCACTCTCACACTCGATCACCTGTTCTCCAAGCTCTCCACTCATGAGATCACTTCAGAGAACAGAAATGGTTCAAAGTCCAAGAATGTGGCTCTTGTTGGGAACACTTCCTCGGATCCATCGGGGATAGTGTCTACTAGTGTCAACTCCGACACTTGCATGATTTCTTCTTCTCATGGACCGTGCCTTGTAGCTTTGTCTTCCTTGTCTGATGATCAACTTGAATCTCTTCCCGAGGATGAGCTCGCGTTATTTGCAAAGTGCTTCTCTAGGGTATACAAGAATGTGAGAAATAGGAGAAGGAAATCCTCGGACATCACCTGCTATGGATGTGGTGAGAAAGGCCACATTTGATCCGAGTGTCCCAATCCTAAATAAAGAAACAAGTTTGCTTCTAAGTTTCAGGACAAGAGAAGGAACAAGTTTGGATCAAGGCCCAACATGCGTGAGGCAGAGAAGAACCTTCGTCAAGCTCTCGCAGCTTTTGGAGATAGCGACGTCAGCACCAACTCTTCTTCATCTTCCTCTACCTCAAGCGAGGATGAACCGAAGCTGCCCAAGCACAAGAAGAAGGGAAAGAAGAAGGTGGAACATGGCTTCACCAGCATGTGCTTCATGGCGAGATTTGAGGAAGAGAGCGACGACGAAGATCTTGAAAGCGATGTAAGTTGCACCTTTGATGAGCTCACTATTAGACATGAGAAATTACTTGATATGTTTGATGTGCAAAATGATGCCTTGTTTGCTTCAATCAAGAAATCTAAAGATTTGACTAAGAAAGTTAATTCTCTTACACTAGAAATTGCTAAGCTAAATGGTAGTGATGATGAGTGTGCTAGTTGTGATATTTTACACAAAGAATTTCTTGAAACTAAAGATGCACATGCTAGTGTAAGTGAATTGCTCAAGTCATCCATGATTGAAATTGATAAACTTAAGTCGAGCCCTTGCTCCTTTTGCACTTCTAAGGATGATGACTTAGACTCTCTCAAGAAAGAAATTAACATGCTCAAGGCTTCACATGCTAGTTTGCCTTCTTGTGGATCTCTAGGATGTTCCTCTAGCTTAGCACCTCTGAATGAATTGAATAAGATGAAATTGTGCTTCGCTCTAGGTTTCATGTTACATACCTTTGTCATCCAAGAGCTTATGGTCTATAAGGACAATCTAGTCAAGCTTAAAACCGGTTATTTTGCTGGCTGCATTGTTTATTCATTTCGTGCTAAGGAACTTAAAATGCTAAGAATCAACTTGCTACCATTAGTTCTAAGAGCACGCAAGAACCTTCCCCATGTCTAAGATGCAAGTATTTGGAAGGTAGAAATAAAGAATTGAATCAATATGTGCTTGAAATGAGAAGACCTGTGTGTGATAAATGCTCAAATCTAGTTGAAGAAAATCAGGACTTAGGAAGACGTATTTCTGAGCTTTATAGAAAACTCACTTGGCTAATGCTACTGCTTCTAAGCTACCTGTTGATTCTTCTCATGCTATTTCCTCTACTAGCACATTTTATCATGAGCTTAAGAATGATGTTTTTGCTATGCATGCTGCATTTAGAGAGAGGTTTAAGAAAATAGTAGCTAAGACTTGTAGCATTGCTTGTGTGTCCTGTGAGTCTCTAAAACTTGAACTAGGAGCATACAAAGAAAAATATGAGAGAGCTGTTAGAGTGTCAGCTTCAGGAGCTTGTCTTACCTGTGCTCCTTTGCTTAGGATGTTGACTACCTCAAGAAAACTTTGGAGAGATTTTCTAGACATAGAAAAGAACTTGACATGATCTTAGACAAGTCTAGAGTTAGCTCAGACAAAGGTCTAAGTTTTAATCATGTGGAAGAAAATAAGAATCATCCTCCTCATCCCATTGGTTCTCTTGGTAGAGGTTTGATTGCAATAGCTCAGGGGGAGAAGGGAACAGTGTTTAAGTCAGGTGGCTATCTGGATTCACTTCTTAAGGACAAGAGTGCTTTAGTTTCAGTTGGTGCTACTTCGCAAAGGGTAAAATACCGATGCACTCATTGTCATAAGGATGGTCATCTAGTTGAGTTTTGCTTTCGACGTCTCAAGGAGGAGCGTCGTGACCGTGTTCGTGCTCTTAGGGGTATTCAACGACGCAACAATGCGTTGAGTGCTCCTAAGACACACACGAGGCCTCAACATGTTGAGGTTTCTGGTGGCTCTAGTAGGCGACAGGGTGTAGGTCGCTTAGAGTCTTTTCGCCATCCTGTTGGAGGTGGCTCATGTGCTCCGGTGCGTGACATTCCTCCGCGGCACGTTCTAGGTCAGGGTCATAGAGTTGCTCAAAATGTTACATTGCATGCTAATCACTCACGACCATCTGTGCCTGTTCAGCGAGTGACTCAGTACTGGATTCGAAAATCTTTGCTTACTAGCCCCAGTACAGAGTCCACTCGTTTTTGGTCTTTTGTGTAGGTTGACCAGCGAGGGTTGATAAACATGTGGCTCGTTGATTTTGGGTGTTCACGTCACATGACCGGAAGCTCAAAATGGTTCACCTCCCTCAACAAGACATCCGGTGATGAGTTCATCACTTTTAGAGATGACTCCCGTGGACATGTGACACACAAGGGCACAGTGCGAGTCAACAACAACAACATCCTCAAAGATGTTGCCCTTGTGAGTAACAGAAATACAACCTCGTTTCTGTTTCACAACTTATTGATGATGATTATGAGGTGTGCTTTAAGAAGAATAGATGTCATGTTCTTGACTATTGGGGTGCACTTGCTTTTGGTATTTCTTGCCCTGGTAGGGTCTTTGCTGCTGATTTTAGTTCTTCTGAGTCTATATGCTTTCTTGTCACTAGCTCTTCAGTTTTTCAACTTTGGCACCGGCGTTTGGGGCATGTTGGTTTTGATCACTTGACTAGAGTTGGCAGTCTTGATCTTCTGAGAGGCTTGCCCAAACTCAAACTAGTCAAGGATCTGGTTTGTGCCCCATGTCGGCATGGCAAATAATTTGTTGCTTCTCATCCACCTGTCAATCAGGTGAAAACCGATGGACCAGCTCAGTTTTTACACATGGACACTGTAGGTCTAGCTCGGGTTCGATTGGTGGGTGGGAAGTGGTATGTCCTCATCATAGTTGATGACTACTCTCGGTTCTCTTGGGTGTTTTTTATGGAGCATAAATCTGAAGCATTTGAGTTCTTTCGAGATTTGGCTTTGAGGCTCTTGAATCTCTTTCCTGGCTCTTTGAAGGGAATTCGTAGTGATAATGGGTTAGAGTTCAAGAATGCTTCTTTCACAGATTTTCTTGCTGATTGTGGTGTTGAGCACCAATTCTCCACTGCACGCACCCCTCAGCAAAATGGTGTTGTGGAGAGGAAAAATAGGACTTTAGTTGAGATGGCAAGAACGATGCTTGATGAGTATGGCACATCGCGACGGTATTGGGCCGAGGCCGTCAACACCGCTTGCTATGTGTCAAATCGAGTTTTTCTGCGTTCTTTTCTGCACATGACATCTTATGAGCTTATGTTTGGGAAAAAGCCAAATGTGGCCCATCTAAGGGTTTTTGGTTACAAATGTTTTATCCTGAAGAAGGGCATTCTCGACAAGTTCGAGTCACGTACTTCTGATGGTATCATGCTTGGATACCCTGGACATTCGAAAGGATATCGAGTGCTTAATCTTGAGACTAACACCATTGTGGAGTCCTATAATGTGACTTTTGATGAGGCTAGCTCTGCTAGACCCGAGCTTTTAGGTGTTTCAAAGGAGTCCGAGTCGATCTTCCAGGATGAAGATGACTTTGAGAGTGGCGTGGGCCGTGCCCCCACTTCTCATTCAACAGCTGCTAGTCCTCTAGTGACCTCTTCGACTGTAGTTGAGGGTCCAGCACCGACGACTTCATCTTCGGTGGTGGCACCTCCTTCACCGACAGCTCAGCTTCCTACCTCTTCTACAACTGAGGTAGAGGCTACCGAGGCTACTTCCACTCAAGTTCCAGATGATCTCGGGGGTCCACAACGCCTCTAGAAGGATCATCCTCTAGCGCAGATCATCGGCGACATCTCTGAGCATGTAACTCGCTCCAGGTCCATTCCTTCCTCAGAACTTGCGCATTCAGCTTTTGTTACATCTTTTGAGCCCAAAGATATATGTCATGCATTTTCTGATTTCTGATGATAGTTGGGTCAATACCATGCATGAGGAGTTAGAAAATTTTGAGAGAAATAAGGTTTGGGCGCTTGTAGAGCCTCCACTTGGTCACAATATCATTGGAACCAAGTGGGTGTTCAAGAAGAAGCAAGTGAGGATGGCGTTGTTGTTTGCAACAAGGCTGTACTTATAGTTCAAGGGTTTTGTCAAATAGAGGGTTTTGACTTTGATGAGACCTTTGCACCTGTAGCTCGCTTGGAGGCCATACGCAATTTGCTTGCGTTTTTAGCTTTCAAGAAGTTCAAGCTTTATCAGATGGATGTTAAAAGTGCTTTTCTTAATGGTTTCATTGAAGAAGAAGTCTATGTTGAGCAACCTCTAGGATTTGAGAACCCTAAATACCCTAACCATGTGTTCAAACTGTCCAAGGCTCTCTATGGTCTTAAGCAAGCTCCTAGAGCTTGGTATGATAAACTTAAGAGTTTCTTGATTCAAAATGGCTTTGAAATGGGAAGGGTAGACAAAACCTTGTTTCTTCTCAGGCGTGGCAATGACCTACTAATAATGCAAATCTATGTGGATGACATAATCTTTGGTGGCTCCTCTAATGCTCTTGTGTCCAAGTTTTCTGAGATGATGAGCAGGGAATTTGAGATGTCCATGATGGGTGAGCTCCAATACTTCTTGGGGTTGCAAATCAAGCAAACGAAGGAGGGCACCTTTGTCCATCAGGCCAAGTACACCAAGGATCTATTGAAGAAGTCCGGGATGAGCGATGCCAAGCCAATCAATACCCCGATGTCTACTGCAACGTCACTTTGTCCTGATGAAGAAGAAGAGGCGGTGGACCAGAAGGAGTTCAGGAGCATGATCGGCTCCCTCCACTACTTGACAGCGACAAGACCGGACATCTAGTTCGCTGTCTACCTGTGTGTGAGGTTTCAAGCCTCGCCGAGAGACTCCCACCGGCAAGCTGTGAAGTGCATCATGAGGTACCTTCGATCATCCCTGGAGTTTGGATTTTGGTATTCATGCTCTTCTGTTCTCGAGATTCGGGATTTTTCTGATTCAGACTTTGCCGGGTGTAAGATAGACTGCAAGAGTAGTTCTGGAACTTGTCATTTTCTTGGTACTTCTCTTGTTTCATGGTCTTCTAGAAAACAATCTTCTATTGCACAATCTACTGCTGAAGCTGAGTATGTTGCAGCCGCTTGTTGTTGTAGTCAAATTCTTTGGATGATTTCTACTTTGCGGGATTTTGGATTGTCTTTTGATAGTGTTCCACTTTTTTGTGATAACACTAGTGCTATTAACATTGCTAAGAACCCAGTGCAGCATTCTAGGACTAAGCATATAGATGTGCGGTTTTGTTTCCTTAGAGACCATGTTGAGAAGGGTGATGTAGTGCTTAAGTTTGTTGATTCTGAAAATCAGCTCGCGGATATCTTTACCAAGCCTTTAGATCCCACCCGATTCTGTGTAGTTAGAGGGGAGTTGGGGATTGTTCATCCCCATGGGCCGGTTTGAGGGGGAGTTTTCCCATTGTGTATCATAGTGTAACATAGTGCATTTTGCATCACTTGTGATATATCATATGCACTTTACATTTTCACGAGCTTTGTCTATTATCCTTGATAAAACAATGATTTCTACGAGTCCGTTATATGCCATGTTTTGATTATCTAGCTCATTTCACCATGTTTTGACATGTGTTCTCAAGACTCTGCGATGCTAGCTTAATTGGACAACAAATTGAACTTAAATCTTTGATCTACTACTGAGTTGCTTGCTAGGGAATCCTTTGCTTTTGAATCTACTCATGTCTCTAATATTGCAATTATGATCTCTGTTGTGACTGGTCAAAGATAGGACTTCAAGGTAATCTTGATTAGGATCGCTAGTGACTTGTCATGCCTAGGTTTTTGTGGCTCGGGTCGTAGAATGCTTATTGTCATTAAAAGTCACTAGCTTTTGCTCTACATGCTTGAAATCTATCATGTGTTGATGTAAAAAATGCTAACTCAGGGATGAACCACTCAAGGTACTTGCTCGTGCAGGAGGTAGTACTTTGGTTGTCGCTAGTCCAAACAATCACGTGGAATCAATGTGAAAAAGTCAGAATGAATCACTCAAGGTACTTCCTCGTGCAGGGGGTTGTATTTTGGTTGTGACTAATCCATTTAATCATGTGATTGCTTAATCTAGCATGTGGTAGAGTATTTGGTCCTAATCTTGATCAGTTGTCCTCCTAGTCATGGCTTAGCGCTAGGTTGTCATACTTCACTCATGTTAGGGTAATTGCAATTGTGACTACCTAGTCTGGAACTCATCACTAGTGAAATCGTTAATATGCTAAGAACTTGAGATGCTAGCTGCTCTTCTTAACATACATGTCTTTTTATGGTTTGATGAGCACCTATCTGGCATATTAGCATTTGCTATGTCTCATTTTGGATAATCTTCAAAGCTTGCTAAAACTGAAAAATCAACAATTACATTCCATTCAATGCATACATGCTTATTCTTGATATTCTATCACTGCATAGTCAAGGGGGAGGCGTGAAGTCCCTTGATGACTATAGTGCCAAAGGGGGAGAAATAGTAAGGGGAGAAATAGATCAATTACATCTCTGCATGGGGAGAAATAGATCAATTACACCTTGGCATGTGTGTGCATTTTTGAACTTGATTATGAATGGATGTTGCTTTAATTTGGAGTAGATCATAAATGCATTAGTTGTAGGAGTGAGGGGGAGTTTCATCGCATATGCTAAACCTTCACCCACAGTTTGGATCTTACTCTTGTTCACATTCACTTGGCCGCTTTCTATTTCATTTGGCTAAGTTTGAATTCTTGCAACTTGATTGCTTTTAAATCTTTAAACCAACTACAATTTGATTGATTGAGAGATATTGGCAATATATTCATCAAGGGGGAGATTGTGAGTCATGTGATGACTTTGACAATATGTGTGATGAATATCTTGCTGCTTTATGGGGAGTTGAATTGTTAGTTGCATGAATTCATCGTTTGAATTATGAATTAATTATGAACTATGGTTGAATGGTTGTTGAGTTTCTCAATTTGTCTCCAGGAAAAATTGAGTGAATGAAGGATTTTTCTCGACTGACTTGAGTCAAGTGGAAAAATTGTGCTCACAACACTTTGCTTGGTCTATAGTGTGCAGGTGCGTGTTGGGTGCGGTGATGGTTCGGCCATATGGACTGGTATGAGGCTTGGATGGCTGAGATGCGGTCAAGGAGGTGGCGACGACATCGTGCGGCTTAAAAGCATGTACTCAAAGGACAAGAAAGCGGGTGGAGACGAGACGTGAGGAACAAGTCAGTGCGAGGGCGTTCTGGTAAAAACGCGGAATCTACCGAAGCATAACCAAGAAACTGTGGCGGTGGCCAGGAGGCTATTTAGGGTTAGTTGCTTAGGGTACAAGGAGAGGATGGATGGCGGATAAGTCACTTAGACGCTTTGTGATGCGTGCTAAGTGCTCATGCCATCTAAGTGGGCTTTGAGGACTAAGTGGAGAGGGGATGCCCCCTCCACTATAAATAGGTGGGAGAGGGTTTTTTTAACCTTCAACCCTTTTGAGAGCTTTGTGGGAGCTGCACTTAGAGAAGTGCTTTGGCCTAGATGAGAGGCTTGTAAACACCAAGAAAAATCACGAAAATCAAGACAAAAAGAATTTGAAGAAAATATGGGTGCTCCCTCTCAATACAAAAAGAATTTGAAGAAAATCTGGGTGCTCCCTTATGGGTTCGTGAGTTTCCCCTCTCATTCTTGTGTGGATTTTCATTCTCCCTTGTTCTTGCTTACTCTTCTTGATCTCTTGAGTTGTGTGGGCTGTTAGAGATTGGAATCCATGCTTATATCTGAACCCATCCATCCGATACTCAAGAATCTCAAGATTCTACTCTTTTGATTGAGTTCATATTGAAGAAAGTGAGTAGAATCAATTAGAGAAGAAGGAGTTCATCTGTGGTTCGATTACCTGTGCTTAGTAGAGAGCTATGATGTGTGGAATACTACTCTAGCAAGTAGAGATGAAAAGAATCCACGAGCTCTTCATTATCTAAGTTTTCAGGTTTTGAACTTTAGTGGTGCAATTCCTATTCTATATCAAAAAGGTCCCATCTTTTGCGAGGAAGTCATCATCCATTGATTGGAGTGCATGCCATACATATAGGAGAGCTTATCTACCAAGTTTCATTGATTTTGGTTGGATGAATTTTGAATTCTTGCGCTTTCTTGAACTTCACGAAATCTGAGTTCATCGTTCTGTCCTCGCCTGCTGAGTTCCTCATTTTCACAGGAAATCTCGGAGTGTCTGAGTTTTCAATCTCGGAGCCTTCGAGATTTACTTCTGTTCTCATCTGCTGAGTTCTTCATTTTCACAGGAAATCTCGGAGTGTCCGAGTTTCAATCTCGGAGCCTCCGAGATTCACTTCTGTTCTCTCCTGCTGAGTTCTTCATTTTCATAGGAAATCTCGGAGTGTCCGAGTTTCAATCTCGGAGCCTCCGAGATTCACTTCTGTTCTCTCCTACTGAGTTCTTCATTTTCACAGGAAATCTCGGAGTGTCCGAGTTTCAATCTCGGAGCCTCCGAGATTCACCTCTATCCTCACTTTTCTATCAAAGTCGAAGTCTCCGGAAAAATTCCCGGAACCTCCGAGATCCTTTTCTTCAGGCTGGGTAGCTTCACTGTTTCGGCCATAACTTTTGCGTCTGAACTCGGAATTTGGTGATCTTAGACTCGTTTCGAAGCTATCAACGAGCTCCATATCACCAAGGGCTTTTGGGGGTATTTCTACTGCATTTTCACTCTGATCATACTAGTCTTTTAATATGACTATGTATGTGGAGAATTTGTGAAAGAAACTTGAACTTGACATTCACCCCTTGCTCTGTCGAGACGCCACTGATCCTACACATGGTAATAGTTATGAAATTGTGATGAGATATTTCGTATCGTGCAAGATATTTTTGTTATTTGGAAGTTATCAATTTGAGATGGTCATGTGTGGATGATAATATCCCCTTGTATGTGCTTGTGCTGATGGGGACTAATATCTTGGAGATGGTCATGGTGTAATGTCAGAATTGAATTGCCCATCTTCTAATTGTCTGCTAAAGTTCAAAGATCTGAAATGAACTAATGTGTGCAGACAGTTATCGGAGGTGGTTGGAAAGAACTAACCGCCTCCTTTGTAGATTATCCGAGGCGGTTGGAATGAACTAACCGCCTCCTTATTTTCCTAATCGGAGGCGGTTAGATCAACAAAATTTCCTCTTTTATGCTTATCCAAGGCGGTTAGATCAATTTAACCGCTCCGATATCTCCCATATATCAACTCAAACTGCCAAGCCCCGCGCGCATCAACTCAAACTGCCAAGCCCTTGCCTCCCCCCGACTAGCGCCGCCGCCCCCGACCAGTGCCACCTCTTCCCCCCAACGCCCTCTTCGACCGACGGTGAGTCCCCGACTGGCGGCAGCCTTCTTCCCCAAGCGGCAGCCTCCTTCCCCGATTACATTGCCAGGTAATTTTGTCCTTGCGTCCACTCATCAGCGGCGTCTACAATTTAGTGTTAGTACTATTTGATGCTTGCCATCGGATTGGGATAGAGTACATAGAGGTGATGGACATGTTAGATTAGGGAAGTAAATAGAGGAATGCATATATGCAGCGCAATTTGATAGAAGATCTTGCTCTGCTTTTCTTTTTTGTTCTTTTTTAGTGGGTGTGTGGATACCTACTGTTTATTTATTTTGTGTTCTACTCTTACTCTTGGAATGGATTAACTGGAAATGGTTGCATAACTCGTGCAAATAAAAGGTTGTGTGATGAGTAAGCTGTGTTTGCTTTGAGGACTTGGAATGAAATTCTAGAGAACCTACACTAGTCTTTATATTGACGGTCTTTTTTAGTATCTTGCTAAAAAATCATTAGCAAACAAACTAACCGAAAATAATACAGATTTCTCTTAGCAAACTAATTTCAACGAAAATAGAGTATGACACAGGTTATAAATAAGCATAACTAGGTGTAGTTACTAAAAGCAAACTTGATGACCCGATGCCGTAATCTTGATTTTTGCTAGGTTAATGGATGATTAGGGTTTAGATGATGCTTACGATGAACAGAGAATGTTGCCTAATCTCTAACAAGCCAGCTTCTACATGTTTGTTTGATCATGTTATATCTATGCTATAGAAGATGAGGTTTTGTTCTACGGTAGGCATATTTGTTTGCATATGCTAAATTGCTAATCATATTTTAATTATTGTAATAATATTTGCTGTTACGGATTATAGAATGGAGACAAACTCCCCGCCGCCCTCCCCTACGATATCGCCGTCGGGGTCGCCAAGACTGTCGACATCGTCAGCAAAGGGTTCTCGCAAACCAAGGAAGCCATCCGAGAGGCCGAAGGGCAGATGGGTAGTTGACAGAT
Organism: Stipa capillata; assembly: GCA_019208055.1. NCBI lineage: Eukaryota > Viridiplantae > Streptophyta > Magnoliopsida > Poales > Poaceae > Stipa > Stipa capillata. Next base: position 53,943 of record JAGXJF010002286.1, read on the forward strand.
TGGATCCGGTGACCAGAGTTCCTGAGCCGAAAGAAACCCGGAAGAAGTAGCGGACGTTATGCGGGGTGGTCACCCGTTCTAAGGGTTAGGATCACCCTCGCCGATTGGGGTGAGCTGACATGGGAGGAGCGGAGGTCCCTGTTTGACGAAGTGAAGGGCTCATTCATGTACCCGGAAGAGGTTGAAGTTGATTTCATTCGAGCTACTATATTGACGGCTGGGAAGTGTTGGAGGAATTTCAAGCACAGACTGGTGAGGGACTATCTCAAGCAAGAGAAGTCGTCTTGCCAGGCATATCCGGATGTCTCCGAAGAAGATTGGACGGAATTCTACGCCTTGAAGTCATCCAAAGAGTTCTAGACAGATAGCCAGATGGGGCAAGAGTTAGCTAGGAGGAACAAGCACCCGCATTATCTCGGCACCTTAGGGTACGTCGGTGCTAAGAAGAAATGGGCAAAGGAGGAAGAGGAAGCAGAGAAGCACGATCGGCAGCCGGTGTTCTCGGATTTCAGCGACAGCCGCATCCGGGACTGGTGCAGGGCGACGACGAAGGTGGATCCTCGTGGTCAATGCGTACGGCGAAACCCAGAAGATGAGGAGGTTTATGAGAGAATGGTGGGGCTGAATGAGCAGGCATCTCAAGGCTCGTTTGTGCCAAGTCAGGAGAAAGACATACTCTCCGAGGCCATTGGCACCAGGGAGCCCTATGGACGCACCAAGAGTTTTGGAAATCTGGCAACATGGGGCAAAGCCTTCACCGGCGATACGCAAGAGGCACGTCGGCAGAGGAAGAGAGCAAGAGCTGAGCAAATGAAAGCGGAGATACAGTCGTCCCTTGAGGCGCAATTTGAGGAAAGAATGAGAGCCATGGAGGAGAGGCTTTCAGCATAGTACCTGCAAGACAGGATGCAAGTCGCAAGCCCGGATGCCCGCCGCAGTAGCTGCGCCTCGGGTGCGGACGATTGTTCTCCCATCGACCAAATTGGGGGTCCGACGCGGTGCAAGATGCAGATACAGTTCTGACGATGGACAGTATAGTATCCCATATGCAAGGAGGTATCCGCATACGATTCCCTGGATTATTGGAGTAGAGTACATATCCGGTAAGAATCCCCAGGAGATAAGGTAACCCCCTGTAAAGAGGAAGGACACCCCTCCAGAGTTCTACTGGGGCATGAGTCCATGTCCGGTACGACTCGGAGGGATCAGCAATCCCATAGGGGAGGACAAGTTTTTCCACCCAGACAAGTCTCACGATTCTTTCAAGAAGCCTGAAGCCATCCAGAAGCCCCAGCGATTCCCACGAGAAGACCCGCCACTTCGAAGGAGTCGAACCCCACGGAACTAGTCAAAGTAGCCTCCGATTAGGTCTAGGGTAGCCACTAACATACACATCCCTTGTAAGACACTCTTCGATCAATAGATACGAACAGGACGTAGGGTTGTTATCCTGAGGGAGGCCCGAACCTGTATAAAAAGGATGTTTCCTTGTCGTCAGATCTCTTGGCCTTGTGCCCTAGGGGTCCCTACCCAACAACAAGTATCTCTGTCTCACGATTACCGTAAGATCGGCAGTTTACCAATCGTCGGTAGATGTCGCCGATCATGGGGACCTCTCCGGCTCAAGCCGTCAAGGAAGTATCAGAGTCGGCAAGATGTGCAACTAGTCGCAATCAGCTCATGACGCCGACTGCACGGCCCTCCCTGGTTCGACCCGAGGAGGAAGAAGCAGGTTTAGCAGGGGATCCGACCGCTCTCACGCGATGTACGGGGTACTCAGATCTGGGCTTCTATGACAACTTCGGCCAGATAGATCTGTACCCAGCAACTGACTGCGTAGATCTTGGAGAATACGCTTCTGGCGAGTACTCGGATTGTGAAGCTGATCACTTCAGGATCGAGTGCACCAAGGCCTTCGGGGGAACGTTGGTGCTAACTAATGATTCCCAGGCAGGAGCGACCAGCCCGATGCCCGGACTGTCGCCTGCAACTTCTGATCGACAAAACGATCAAGATACCGATCACAATATCCCTCTCGATGAGGAAGACACGATGGAGTGGAACTACACCTCATCTAATCCAGACCCTCGAATGGTTCTCGCGATCCATGACGGTCGGGAAGATCTCGAGGACCCGGATCAGCATTGGGGCTCACAACATCGAAGCCCGATGGCTACTCCCCGCGGGAACGGGAATATGCTTACGGCAACAGACGGAACCCCTCAAGGGACAGGGGTATATGTGTCCCGAACTGCTCGAAGACTTGTCGAAGTGTACAATCTGCTGTCATGACCACCGGTGGCAGATTTGACGACACCCGATGGAGTATAGTGGCTACAATGGCTGGGGGCTGAACTACAGCAAGGCCAAACCCAATCCGAGTCTACTTGACTCCTGTCGATGACACACAGCTCCAACTGAGGGAAGACCCCTCTCCGACAAGAGGAATTAGACGGAGAAAGACGACATCCCAAGACCAGGTCTCGCCGGGAGGAACAGCACGTCGACCTCCACTGCAACTACGAGCGACGACTTCGGAAAAACACCACCTCCAAGTTGGAGAGCAGGTTCTACGACTAGTTCGAAACTGGGGCAAAAAGGGCTTTTCTCCTCAGCAGGACAATGACTCCACAGGAAAAGTCGCCCAATCCAGGTCGCTCGATTTAGCGTCCATCTCAGGTTGCACCAGCTCCAGCCTCAAGTCGTCAAGCTACAAACAAGCCGATGATAAGACGCTCCGGGCACCATCGCCTAGCATGCGCACTCGACAAGCTTTTTCAGCGGGTCATGACAAGAGCACGAGAGTCTCTGGAGCAACCAACGACAACTCGAGAGGAGGAGGTGATGTTTTTTACTTCTAGTTTTTTCTAATAGTTATTTCTTGCAGTAGCTTGTAAACGATACTTCAGTCAGTTCACAGTTTTTTAATATCAAGTTTCTAGTTCGATATTTATTTTTCCAGACGGCCTATCCAATAAACTTCTCGAATAAGACAGTCGGGGGCTGGATAAGTATGTGGCATTAGGCAAAAAACTGGCGAACAAATGCGCGTACCGTCAACCTGACCTAAGCAAAGGGAAAAAGGATTCCATGCTGCAACCGTCAGGGAAATGAGGAAAGCCCCTTATCGCGTCTACAGGTGACAGGGGAAGCCACTGAGCCCCCCACCTGACTAGACCTTAGGCCTAGCCGACTGAACTCCCTAGTACCCGCAGCAAAGTTCCCCAACTCTGAGCAAGGGAAGAGGAGAAGGTACAAGCATGGTCAAGCCACGCATAGACGTAACCAACGATTTGACCTGCACAAAGGGAAAAGTGTTCCGCGCTGCAACCGTCAGGGATGCAAGGAAGACCCCTTAACATGTCTGCAGGTGACAGGAGAAGCCACTAAGCCCCCACCTGACCAGACCTAAGGCCTAGTCGACTAAGCTCCCCAGTCCGTAGCAACGTTCCCCGACCACGAGTAAAGGAAGAAGAGAAGGTGCGGATATGACTAGGCCAACAGAACCCGCTTGCTTATCCGCATCCCCAACTACTTTGAGCAGAAGGCATCACAGATAGAGGGTAATGTTGTCGTAATTAGGGCAAACGTAGGACTTACTAACTGGCGTCTAATATCCCTACGACAAGGGAACACGAGTTGCTGCTATGGCCATGATAAACTGTACGAAGGCCCCTTATCACGTTTACTAATGACGAGGAGCCAATGAGACCTCCATCCGACTAAACCTAAGGCCTGGTCGATCGCAGTCAGTGGCATACGGCGCAACTCGTAAGCCTAAGTCAAGGAAAGTGGACGCAAAGTTCGACTAAGTCTACGAGAACCCTCGCGTCCGACAAACATTCGCAGAGCAGTAGAGTTCAGGCTTTCAGAAAACAAAACACATAGATTAAGCACGGTTACTAATCAAAAAGTGTCAAGTCAAGTATAGCAGGCTATCTGCATCTAGCCATTCGAGACCTCTTCGCCTCGAAGTCGGTTCCCCGCTCCTGCTCTGACTGGACCAATCGCTCCTCTAGGTCCCGGACAAAGCGAGCAAAAAGGCAAAATGTTAGTTTCAGTAAAAGCAAATTGTGACTAACGTTTTTAGTTGTTGATTATATCTAGAAGCGCCACGACTGGGGGCTAGGCCTTCGCTCAAGTCGGATGACAGGCGTCTTGAGCTGGGGGCTCAATGAACTTCACAGCCGACTAGCCCCATGCTAGAACTAACTTTACCAATTGGAAAGTGCCTACAGTACGCACTGTAGATCGACTGGCTACGAACAAACGTGGCCAAGTACAAAGGTTTGCTCGCCGGTCTCCGAATCATTTCTGCACTTGGTACCCGTCGCCTACTCGTGAGTGTGGACTCATAGCTCGTAGCGAAGCAAGTGTCTAAGGAATATCAGACCTTAGACCAGAACATGGTAGCTACCTAGAAAAGGTGAGGAAGCTGGAGAAGAAATTCATCAGGCTCGAAGTACGGTACATCCTAAGGAAGGATAACTGCCGAGCCGATAGTCTTGCCCGCTTGGCGTCCTCACGATCTCTATGTCCACCCAGGACCTTTGCAAAAAGGATTTCGACGCCGTCCACAGCTTCTAGCGAACCTGTGGACTAACGGACGGCTGACTTCGAGTCCAAGGGCCATTCAAGGATGTCACCAGGTATTGACGCTCCAAGGGGAGGTACAGGTTGACTCGTAGCTCCTCTCGGTCCTGAAGATTCGTGGATAGAACCCATCCGCATGTACCTTCACGATCGGACAGTACCCAAGGACGATGCACTATCTGAGCAGATTGCCCGACGCGCCTGGATGTACTCCCTGGGCGGCGGGGCCCTCTATCATCGTGGAGCCCACGGAGTCTCATGAGGTGTATCACTCGGACGCAGGGTAAAGAACTACTCAAGGAAATCCATGGAGGGATGTGCGGGGCACATGCATCTTTCCAAACCTTGGTCAGAAAGGCCTTTAGACAAGGATCTATTGGCCGACAGCTCTCCGTGACGCGAGTGACTTGGTGAAGTGATGCCATCAGTACCAGTTTCGCAGTAGACGCATTCACTAGCCCGCCCAAGCATTGCAGATGATTCCCTTGTCGTGGTCCTTCACGACATGGGGCCTAGATATTCTGGGGCCCTTCCCGGTCTCACCCGAGGGCTACAAGTTCCTGTTCGTTGCAATTGACAAGCGCACTGTGGTTTTGCTAAACGTCAGCCGAACAGTAGCGCAGGAAAAGGAAAGATTCTTTATCACCACGTGAAAATTCCGCCATGACGGTTCGGTTTCCCAGAAATCTACCAAGCGAACGCATGTCCAGATTAAATCAAAGATGCTTCTCAAGCAAGCTAGCCTAGAAAATGCCTTGGACTACTCGGAGATTTATTCCGACAAAGATATCACGACTACCCGGTAGAGATAGTGCCTACTCGGGGATGTTGTCAACAAAGTACTCGATCTCGCCTACTTGGAGTTGCTTCCCGAAAAGGGCAGATTTCCTACAGAACAGTCATGACCTCACTTCATGTACGGATGGGGGGCTTGAAGATGGATAGTATAGTATCCTGTATACAAGGAGGTATTCACATACGATTCCCTAGATTATCAGAGTAGAGTACGTATCCGGTAAGGATCCCCAGGAGATAAGGTAGCCCCCGGTAAGGAGGAAGGACACCCCTTAAACTAGGAAGCCAATCCCGACGTTTAAGGAAGCCAGAGTTCTACTCGGGCATGAGTCCATGTCTGGTATGACTCGGGGAGCCCCCTATAAAAGGATCAGCAATCCCATAAGGGAGGACAAGTTTTTCCACCCAGACAAGTCTCACAAGTCTTTCAAGAAGCCTGAAGCCATCCAGAAGCCCCAGCGATTCCCACGAGAAGACCCGCCGCCTCGAAGGAGTCGAGCCCCGTGGAACTAGTCAAAGTAGCCTCCGATTAGGTCTAGGGTAGTCACTAACATACACATCCCTTGTAAGATACTCTTTGATCAATATATACGAACAGGGCGTAGGGTTGTTATCCTGAGGGAGGCCCGAACCTGTATAAAAAGGGCGTTTCCTTGTCGTCAAATCTCTTGGCCTTGTGCCCTAGGGGTCCCTACCCAACAACAAGTATCTCTGCCTCACGACTACCGTAAGATTGGCGGTTTACCAATCATTGACAGGTTCGCTATGACAAACTTCGCAATGGACGCCGCGTACGGTCAGGTGTGGCCATCTACTCTTGGAATGGTGTTACACGGTGTCCCGTTAACGCCAGGTGTCGCGCGAGTGCAAGTCAAGTCAATCAACCCGACCTTTGCTTACTGTCCCTTGCTGAACACGCGAGAATCTGATGAGATGCAGTTGCTAAGCTATGCGGTCGGGTCGTTCATCTAGTGGCCAAAGAAGGACATACTCCTTGAATCAGCACCGAATGCACCGTCCGATCCTCCATGTTCACTGGATCTTGGGATGATGAGGTTTTCGCCGGTGGTTGCTCGATCTCCACCGGAGGTTTCAAAGCAGCTCACCCTTCCTCAGCCAATGCCGACAGTACCACATGTGGATGTTTCTCATCATTCGCTACCCCCTCAACTCCTGGCAGTACCACAAGTGGAGAGCTCATGGCCAAGTCGTGTTCGAACGAAGAGTCAAGGGGCCACATCCAAGTTGAAAGTATACAGAGCCAAGCAGTCTGCTTTGAAACAGGCGGATGATGTTGAATATCATATGGTGGAGCTAGCTCGCCAACACGTGCCGGGACAACCTATGGTGGACGCTAACATGAACCTGGGCATAGCTTGCCGGACGCTTCATGCTCATTACCTCGAGATGTCGAACAGGCCGTTCCCACATACAGCAGTCGGCGTCGTAGTCTACTTCGAGGAGGAGCATTTGAAGTACCATCAAGAAAATATGTTTCCCGTGGATTTCTCTGACATGTTCAACATGTTCCACTTCCGTGAGCTGGACGCCGAGCTCATGAGATGCTTCACGCTGTAAGTCCTTACAACACAGCACCATTTTCTTTTATCACCGCTAAGTGCCTGCAATATAACTCATTCTTCTCCTATACTCAGATACATGGTTGATCTGAGCAAAAGAAGAAAGATCCACAACTCTGTGGGGTTCGGCGACCCACATTTGATCTCGGCCCAAAGCATCGCAGCAAATAGGATCCTGGTGCGGGATTACGTCGTGCATTACTCCATGAGTACCCCGTACGAGATCACATCCAGGTTGCCTATAACATCGGGTAAGCCACATCCTTTGCAAATTCTCATCATTCGACGGCTAAACATGTAATTACTTCGCACCATATAACCAGTGTCCATTGGATCCTCCTCGTGATCGTGCCAAAAGCGAATAAGGTATATTACCTTGATTCCATGAGGCGCAGCCTTGACTCGTGCAAGCAAGCATACTTGGACATCATGCATCTACTCGACGAGTGAGTACCAAAACTTTCGACTTCGTCCATGCCTATTCTTTCTTCTTCCCAAAGGAAAAGACAATTCGATGCTAATTGTTTTGAATCACCTAAAGCGTTTGACACGTAAGTCAAACAAGGAGGGAGGCACAAGGAAGGAGTGCCCGTCGAGTTACGCCATGACTCCAAGTTTAAGGCATTCCGTAATGTCCTTGACTCCTCGGACTAATGCCATCATACTTCTGCGCTCTATACCTAATCGATATCCCTTTTATAGTGCCGGCAACAATCCAAAGGGTCCAACCTCGGTGGGTATTACGTGTGTTTCCACATGGTAGCACTTTGCAGCAACCCAAAGTACCGTGATCTAGTAGTACGAAACCATTGCCACTACTAATGTCTAGTGTTTAATCATGCTATTCGCCCTGAGTGTAAGCTTCGTGTTTTCAGAAAGGGGCGAAAACCATGGCAATCAAACAGTTGGAAGATATGGACATCGCCCAGATCCGGTCGCACATCCCTAGCTTCCTAAACAAGGAGGTCATTAGTGCCAAAGGACGCTTCAATTTCTCGGCGGCAAGCTAGGAACTTAGGATTGCGATTAGTTAGATCATTACTTAAGTTTCTAGTTAGGTCACTAGTTACGTCATTAGTTCGAAAGCTTCAAACTTTGTAGTTATCTATCCAACTTGTGGTTTGAAATGATAAGTGCACTTGATGTTTTTAAATGTCTTGTTCATTTTTCCTCTCAGTGCTAACGTATAAGTGGGTCTGATATAACTATAACTTTTCTTGTGAATGTCACTCTTTTTACAAATGAGACTTCTTTATCAACAGATATCGTGTATGGAGGCTGCGGCGAGTGTTTCTATTCATGGGAAGAACTTAAGACAGGTTTACTTTTCTGAATTTGATCAATATCTGAGCTGTGAATTGAGTATATGTCACAAGTGAACAAGTTTTGTAATATTATTTATATGCGTATGTAAGTGAATGTTTGAAGTTTATGTCTTGTGATCGATGCGCGAATGAATGATTGAATAGTGTGCTATATAAATCTGTTGTATACGTGCTGTGCTTTGGATACTTCATATGAACTGTTTGGTTTTTCAGGGAGGCTAGTAAATCAGGAAAAATAATGCCTGTTTAAAAATATATCCGAGGCGGTTGCAACTTAACAACTGCCTCAGATATCTCACTTCTGTACGTGGTTACAATTACGCAACCGCCTCGGATAAGCTCTTATCCGAGGCGGTTGAGATGCGTAAACCGCCTCGGATAAGCACTTATCAGAGGCGGATAAGTGCTTATCCGAGGCGGTTTACGCATCTCAACCGCCTCGGATAAGAGCTTATCCGAGGCGGTTGCGTAACCGCCTCCGATGCATGCCCCCATATCCACCTTATTCGAGGTGGTTAAGAAAATTTAACCACCTCCGATAAGTGCTTATCCGAGGCGGTTTACGCATCTCAACCGCCTCAGATAAGAGCTTATCCGAGGCGGTTGCGTAACCGCCTCCGATGCATGCCCCCATAGCCGTAACCACTCTGTGGAGGCGGCTGCTATAACCGCCTCGGATGTACTATTTGAACCGCCTTGGATATTGATTTCTGTACTAGTGAAGCACAGCACAAGTACTAAAAGTTTGCTAAGTCTTTATTCACAGGGTTCATACATTAAGCCTATTAGTGAAGACATCGGCGGCCTCATATATAGCCTCCACCAGCTTCTCGACCTCCCTGTCTCCACTCCTGGCAAGTCATCACAGAGGGCGCTGACGTCCAACTCGGGATGCTAGGCCTTCAGCAAAGCCAAGGCCATAGACAGGAAATCCTGAATTCCTTGGCGGAGTTGGGTGCTGATGTGGGTTTTTATGGTAGGCTTCAAGCGGAACATCGCTGCCATCAACTCGGCTGACACTCTCTGCCTCGGGGACAATGACCCTGACCTCAGTCAACACTGCCTCAATTAGGCCCATGGTGTACTGAAGTTCTTCCTTCAAATTACCCACCTTGGACTCACTTTGAGATAACATTGACCAGACTTGGTCGAGCTTTTTTGTCAGCTAAACCTTCTCAGCATCCAGCTTGGCCGCCCGGGACTTCTCCTCTTTTAGCGCAACTTCAAATTCAGCCAGGTGCCACTTCAGTTCCTGAACCTCCAACTGCAGAGGAGTCACCCGAGACAGAGCAAACTAAAAACGACAAGGTCAGTCTTGGATACAAGAAACATTAATAAGATAACATTTCTTGTTTCCTTGTTACCTAAAACAGGGGGCCGAGACACGTAGATAAGTCGAGGCCATCCTGAATAAACTTCACCAGCTCCGTTGGCAGCAACGACGAAGGGAAGCCCACAGCCGACAAGCTAGAGAGAGCCACCGCCTTTGGAGGAGATAAAGCAGGTACTTCAAAGCCAGGGGCTTCTTGACCACCGCCGGCGTCCCGACGACCGGAGGAGCCTTTGCCACCGGATGATGGGATTGCTTCTCTGGGCCAGCAACCTTGGTTGAACTGAGGATCACCTTGCCAAAAGATGAACGAGTCACGAAAGCTACAAAACCCCTACTCGGGAGAAAGTACTCATAGAAGACCGTGGTCGGTTCAGTTGCATCGGAACCTTGTGTTCTGGGAGGGCCAGCCCTCTCTTGAGGGAAGTCGCCTACGGAGTAGGATCCACAGCTCGGGACTTCTCCACGATAGGTTCCTTCGCAGCGAAAGGAACTGACTCCTTCGGAGGAATTCCTTCCTCCCCCTATATAGCGACAACATCGAATGGAGATTCTACCGCCTCAAGCTAAGAATGAATGGAGTATTTGACAAGACAAAAGGATTACCTGAGCAGAGGGAAGAGAAGAAGAAAGAGGTGAAGGAGGAGTCAAGGCTGGGGGAGCCATTGAGGGAGCCCTCTCCAACAGCACCTTCTTGGGCATATCCCTAACACCAGACTTGGGGGCTGAGATCGGCTTGTCGAGGACTTCGACTTGATCATCGTCCTCGATCTCAACTCTGGCCCGCTCGGCCTCCAGGTTAGGTGCAGCCCGACCAGGCCTCTGCATAGAAAGCATAACCGCATTAAGCTAAAGTCAATCTAGCACTACTCAAACGAGTTAAACCCGACAAGAAGCGTGGCCTGGACTTATCGAGAGTATCTCTTTCTTGTCCTCGAGCCTGAGCTTCACGAGTAGAAGCGGCACCATAGTACTTCCTCCCAGAGGATATGAGTCGAAGAGGTACTTGACCCTAGAGCGGAGCTCATTGGGAGTAAGTTCTGTATGAAGTGAACACCCAACTAGATGAATGCAAACTACCTACGTGAAGGGAAAAAAGTTAAAAAGAACAAATGGTTACTCATGTTGAAATCCCTTGTGGGATCCGTACCATCTGAGTACTCCCAAACTGAAATCCTCGACCGAAGAGGACTCAGTCACCGCCGAAGGAAGTCCTTAGCTACATCCCACGCAAACGAGCCTCTCCAACCAAGATCGGTGATCTCGCCCGCAAGTGACTTGAGCCGGTTGGTCCGTAGCAGCATCTCTGACCAGGCCTCTGTCTGGTAGGGCACCAGACCGTGGTACTAGATTTCAGACGAAGGTGGAGGCTGGCAGTAGAACCACTTCGCTCACCAGCCTGACCACGAGGTCTTACTGGCAAAAGGATCTTCCCCTTCCTCAGCTGGAACCTTGCGGCGTGGACATCACCCTTCAACCTACGTAGGCTGTAGAAGTACCACCACAGGTCTAGGCTCGGGCGGATGTCGAGATACGCCTCACACAGGTGTGCGAATACGCTCAGCATCAGCATCGAGTTGGGATTGAGGTGGATTAACTCAATCCCGTAGAACCTGAGGATGAGGAGGAAGAAGGCGGACGTGGAAGTTGAAATCCGCACCTGAAGAAATCTGAGAAGACGACGGCCTAGGCAGTAACCAAGCTTGGGATTGTCTCCTCGAACGTTGGTCGACAGGGGACCATGACGTGAGGAAGGATGTATTCGCTCTTCTCGAGCTTCTCGAGAGCGGCAGCATCGACATCGGACTTATCAAAAGCCGGGATCGCCATCACTGCTGCCAGATCTTCCGACATCATTTCGATCGTCAGCAGGCATTTGGCACTGGCTGGCATCTTGGAGGAAACCTTCTTCTTGCCCATCTCCAATGATGGAATGTAGGAGCAAGAAAAGCACAAGGACGGGAGGGACAACCCCTGAGGTCCCCAGTGGACTTATAAGGTTAAGATCTACGCAATCTTCGCTGTTCGCATGAGAGATCCAACGACAGACAAAGCCACGTCTCTTGTTCACGTCCCTTAAGAATTAATGCGCATGATCAGTCATGGGCGCAGGAAATTAGGAGCTACAATCTCACGACCCATCGAGCGTGCCTCAAGTCTATTACGTCATCACAATAGTTGAAGAAAAATAGAAAAAGATTCTCACCACCACACAAACTCTCCTCCATGATGGTTCAAAGTTTGGAAACGCGCCAATTCAGATAAGCATAATTGCAGAGTCACGGGCAAGACCCTTGCATCCGTTGGACTTCCCAAAGATCCTGTTCGGATGTGGGACAATTTGGCAGCTTCCTAAAGCTATTCGAGAGTGCTTGATTCTCGACAAGGAGAATTTGGACGATCAAGAGCCCGAGTGGATGGCTCACCCTACTCGAAAATTCCTATGATAACTCAGAAAAGTATCCGGTCATATGTTATTCCCAACTGGGTTGAGTTCTTTTATCTGTCTTGGCTTGATGATGACTAGTAGACAACTACTATATGTGATGACCGTATCCGTATACAAATACACCACGACTAAGGAGTATCTACGTTACCCAGCAAGGTGTACCCCAGAGAAGGACTCTACGTTGATAAGGAAATCACCCATAGGTATCTGAGACTCATTAAACTAGGCAGTCAATCCCAACATTTTTAAGTAAAGTGGAGTCCTACTCGGAGACGTGTCCATAGCCCTTACGATATGACATACCCTCTATATAAGGATCCCAAGGGCCTTTAGAGAAGGAAAGGTTTGATAGAAGTTCAATAGATTCAACAAGCATCTCTAGAATCACAATCAGAGATCCCGCTTCAGATTATTCAAGCCTTAGAAAATCAAACACCTTCCGAGCAAGGACAAGAGAAGATCTACCTCAATAATCACCTCCGACTAGTTGTAGATCTCATCTAAGACTAGACACCCCCTCTTATACATTGTCTCGAGATCAATATTTGCCAACAAGATGTAGGGCTATTATCCTAAGGGAGGCTGAACTAGTACAAATCGTGTTGCTGGTGGCCAGATTTGTGGGTCAGCTTACTCAGAACGATCCCCCTATCTCCTTTCTCTCTCCTCCACGTACTCCATAAGATCGACAGTTCACCAATCATCGACAGATGGTGTTGGTCGTGGATATCATGTCTGTTGATTCCAAAAAATCACCATCAGTAATTTGGCCACAAGAAGTGGCACAGGCTGGCTTCTCGGGCTAGGGGTTCTACGACAACTTCGCCTCTCTGACTTATCAGAAGCCAAGACAGGACCGAGTCGACTTCGGCGATCTCTCGTCTGACGACGAGTCCGACAACAATATAAACCCGTTCATGGAAAAATATGCTAGAGCCTACGAAATTGATCTCCAATCCCAAAACTACTAGAGCGATCACGCAAACAGTGCAAATAATACTAAAGAGAACTTGTTATCCTTGTAAAACTAGCGGAGGGCTCTGCTAATTTGCGGGTTTTTGCATGGCATTCTTATGATAGTTTATACTAATCCATACCATTATAGTCAAGCCCTATCAAAATAAGTGGTGTTAATCTTTTTTTTAATAGAACTAATATACACCGTTATAATCTGATATCACCAAAATAAGCTGTGTAGATCTTTTTTTTAAGACTAATCTACACCGTCGTAGCTCTAGCAAAAGTAGTGTATTTTTGTCTCTCAACTAATCTCAAAATTCTAATTCTAAGGTTAACATGGGAACTTCTATGCTAAAATATCACATGTTTCTCTATTAATATATGTATGTATGTGCTTTTGTTCTATGACATGAACCACGGTGGACTTATCTGGTTATCATCTACTAGCCTGCTTGAGAAATTGAAATTTCAGGTTTCGGCCAGGCCGATAAGGCTGAAATTTCAAGGCCCAGCCAGCCGGCACTTGAACAGGTCTACTCAAACTAGGACGACTAGCCTGGGCTACAGCAGCAGATGTGTACGACATCCATCCTCTGCCCGGCGACTCTCACAGAGAACCGCTGCGCCCAACCGCTCGGCTTGCGGTTCCACCTCAAATCCAGAAATCTCTAAGTGGCTAAGGCATACAAGGGGCTCATGCAAGTCAATCTGGGTGGTGGGGAGGTAATGGTGCTTCTCACAGAGGTTGCATTATCACAGAAAAGGCTTTTACATCCGGTTCAAAAAGGCTATCTCAGCCGGTTTCGGATTTGGCTGTATGCTAGGGGAGCTAACAATCTATGTTATCTCAGCTAGTTTTTGGAGCTGGCTAGGATAAAAAAACACTGAGTCGGTTGACCCAGCAAAACCGACTGAGATAGAACATTATCTCGGTCAATTCAGCAAAACAAACCGACCAAGAAAAAACAGTATATCTGTCGTTTCACCGAGTAAAATGTGAATCGCATTTTCTTGAAGCTTCTTTTATGAAATGTGGACAAAATGACCTTGAATATTCCTACATGAAACATGTATGAAAGGTCCTTACAACTTGAAAGTTAATGAAACATTTTGATACCACAATGGAATTTGTCAAAATAATCTTAAAACTACATGGAACAGTAATGAAACAAAATAACTTAGTGGAATATTCGGATATCTCTATGAAACAAACATTAAATTTTAAATTCTCTTAGAAAATTTTGGTGCATCTTTTAGTGGTTTAATTGACTTTTGCAAGTATTGACGTCATGCATGTATTAGCATGACCCTTAATCATAAACCATGAACCCAGAAAATGTTGACAAAAACTCATATCCTAAACGCTAAAACTTAAACTAGAAACCCTAACACAGTAAACCCTAAACCCTGAAACCCTAACACCCTAACCCTAACCTTAAAACCTTAACCCTAACCACTAAACCCTAAACCCTAATCTCATAACCCCTAAACCCTAAACCCTAAAACCCTAAACACTAGACCCTAAATCCTGAAACCCTACACTCTAAGCCCTAGAACTCAAAAACCCTAAATGCTAACTCTAACATCACACCATAACCCTAACTCGAAAGACTAAACTCCAAATACATCAACCCTCATCCTACCCCATAAAAAAAATAAGTTTTATTAGGGTTTCATCATATTTAGGCTTGTTTCATAGTTGTTTAGTTTCATCGTATTCCTGAGGGTAGGCTTGAAAACAAAACGGAATATTTTCATCCGTTTTCGGAAAAAATAGAAACAGAAGACTTTATACGGAAACAGAAACGGTAATTGTCGGAATGGAAATGAATACGGTAAATTTTACACGGAAACGAAAATGAAAACGGGAGAGATTTTCACATCGAAAACAACTATAACAAAAACGGAAATTCTGTATAACAAAAACGGAAATTTCCGAAATAAGCCCATGTAATTTGGCCCATCCGCTAGCTGGCCCATCTCAACCTAAGCATCCCTATTACCTAACCTAAGCACCCTTGGGCCCTGGCTGCTGCCGTGCTGTGCCCCGCCAGGACGCCACCCCATCGCCCCGCCCCCTGTGCAGCGCCGCCCCGTCAGTGCCGGACGTCCCCCCCGCCCCCATGTTCCTTGTGCAGTGGCCCCTCCCGTCGTCCCTGACACCCATGCAGTGCCAGCGCCGCCCCCTCGGTCGTCACCCCCGTGCTCCCCCGTTCCCCGTGCAGTGCATCCGGCCGGCCGGCCCCGAACCGGCGACCCCCGTGCAACATTGCCCTGCTGCCCCACGTGCTCCGCCTGTTTCCCGCGCCGTGCACCCGCCCCCAACCACCTTACGCCCATAGAGCCGCTACAGCGCCCCGGCCCCAACCAACGTGTAGCGCTCCGCCAATCCCGGCCACCCGGCGACACGCGACACGCACCCTTCGCCCCCGGCCACAAGGCGACGTGAGGCCCTGACAACGCACACCCATCACCAGCCAGCAACACTCCACCTCCGCCCAATTGACCACTCCGGCGATGCCGAAGCCCGCAACGGTATGTACTCCAGCAAATCAGCAGGCATTAACAGATCACAAATTCACAAGTCACTTGCTAGTTGTTAATAAGAAGGCATGAGAGAGTTCACATGTTAATAAGAATTAGTGAAGAGAGTACATCACAATTCACAAACAATATCAATTAGTTGTTTTGTTTGTATCTGCTATTTGTCTAATCTCGGTTCCTAATTGCCCGACTCCATGTAATTGCTAGTTGTGACTTGTGAGCAAGAAATTTTCTGTTGCAATAATTGGTTCTCTAGATAAGAATGTGGCAGAGGTTTATATCTGTTAATCTTAATTATGCTTGTCTCCAGGTTCGATACTTTTTCACTAAGCCTCTTATACAAAATCACTTGCCTGACAAGTGACATCTTTTACCAAATCATTTTGGTTCATCAAATACTTTGTGATAAGTGATGACAGAAGAACAAATTCAATTACTGTGCTTAAATCTGGTACTGCAATCTGTTTTGGAAAAGAGATACCTTGTTCTATGAGTATGCCTTGTTGAGGTAAAGGTTGTATGGAAATGGAATAGCTTGTATTAAACATTACACTGCTGATGCATTGATATAGACCTCTTTTCGATGGAACCATTGTTCATTAGTGAATCCGATGTTGGTGATGTAGCCTTGTGCTCATTTGACAAGCTAGCTATTAACTTAGCTTCGCTTTCTTTTGTATTTTGGAACCCAATTTTCATCCGCTGCACTATCACATAAAGATTACCGGCATTACATGCTGCTAACAATAGAAGAATGCATTTATTTATTAGTACATCAAAAATGTAAAAATAGATAACCCCTTAGATTGTAAAGTATTAAGGATGCATAATGACGGAGGGAACACCTCCGGATAGGCCCAGGACAGGGAGTCGGCCCATCAAGCCCGGGTGTCCCACGGAGGCCCACTCGGCTGGCGGGCCAAACAAAGCCCACTCGGAAGCAACGTCCGGGTGCCATCAAGACCAGGGGTTACGACTCCATCAAGGCGGACGTTACAACAACATCAAGGCAGGCGTTACTCGGCGAAGACGTTACTCGGCGAATTAAGCAAAGTTAAGGCACACCTTAACTATGCAATTACTGCAGCCAAGCAACTGCCCGAGTAAGCACCTGTAACGCCCGCCTCGCCAGACCTATATAAGGCGAGGCTAGGGCTCCCATGCACGGGAGGACAGACGATCGAATATCCGTGCCATCCTTTTCCTCTAGCCAAGAACAATAGCCATTTCTCTGTAATCTCTCACACAAGACTCGTAATCTATTCAGCAGGAGTAGGGTATTACCTCTTCCATTAGAGGGCCTGAACCTAGGTAAAATTGCTTGTGTGAACCCGCCTAAATCACCCTCTTGCGCCCCAATCCATAAAAATGAGTATTACCGTGAAATCCCCACGACAGTTGGCGCGCCAGGTAGGGGACGTGCATGCTAGAGCCATGATCCAGGCGGGATCTCCTCCAGCCACTGGCGGCGGGTTCGTGACCGGCGACGCGTCATTGCACACTGCCTTCGTCGTGTTCCCTGAAGGCACGGAGATTTCCTTCGGGAGTCTGCACTTCGTGGCCGGCGCCTTCGGCCGACTAAACCTCCAAGGTTCGGCTTCTCGTTCCGTGGTGGAACCGATGCCTGGATGTCTCCTGGGATCTCCATCTGCCCCGAGCGACGGCAAGACGATCTCCCAACTCATTGGCATGGTCGGCTCCGACTCTCTCCTGCCTGTCTTGGACTCCGAATCTGACGGGGACGAGAGCTCGCATAGCCATGCCTCCGCGGCCGAGGTATACATGGTTGCGCCCAGCGCCACCGACGTCGCAGGCACATCAGGTGCTGCGGTCAGGGCGAGGGACGAGCTCTTGCGCACTCCCATTGATGGACAGTCGGAAACCGAGAGGGCCATGGAGGCGTCTCGGCAGGCCATCCTGGCCGAGCGGGAGCGCATTGATCAAGAGAGAGCAGCTCTCGAGGCGTGAGAGCGTGAGCATGATGAGGCCGTGGCTCACGGGTCCCGCTGGCATTCAAATCGGCGCTCTTCATCAGCCGCTCGGAGGAGCCGCGCCGTCTGCAATTCTCTCTTCGGACGAGAGCAAGATGGAGTTCTGGTTTACCAAACTCCGGCTCGAAATCTCATCACGGCTGCCGCGCTGGCCGACTCACTCCCGCCCCCGGCAGACGGCCCTACGACAGAAACCTACCGCCGAGTTGTCACCCTGATGAAGACGGCGGTAGAACAGCAAAACGAGGCCACATCGGCACGCCACCGGTTAGCCTCCAGGTCTGCGCGGAGCCAACCCTCGGTGGCTCTGAGTCGCCCTGTCACAATAGGCTCATCGCAACCGAGTCGCTCCACTAACCGGTGTCCCGACGCTCACGAGGAGATCAACCGGATCCACGAGGAGCGGCGCCGAGCCAACTCCCACCGAGGCCAGGCTGACAGCGCTTGCGACGCGTGGGACGATCTCGAGGAAATTCGCGCGGCCCAGGCGCGTGCTGAGCACCGTGGCACCGAGGTCAATCAGCCGGGTGGCTTGGCCTCCACTGGTCCGCTGTGCTTCAGTAGGCGTATCCGTTTCGAGCCATTCCCGGATCTGTTCCGGATTGCCAGCGGCATCGACAAGTACGATGGCACTGCCAAGCCAGAGACTTGGCTTGCCGACTACCTTGTCACTTGCAACATTGGTGGGGGCAATGAGCGTGTCGCCCTCCGCAATCTTCCCCTGATGCTCGAGGGATCGGCGCGGGCATGGCTCAACAGCCTCCCCGAAGACAGCATCTACGATTGGAGGGACCTCCAGGAGGCCTTCGTCAAAAACTTCGAGGGCACGTACAAGCGCCCCGGGAATGCGCAGGACCTTTGGCTCTGCGTCCAGGAGAAAGGGGAGTCGGTCCTTGACTATATTCAGCGCTGGACCCAGCTACGCAACTCCATCGAGGACGTCTCTGAGACACAAGCCATTCAGGCCTTCTTTCAGGGAGTCAAATATGAGCTCCTAAAGCATAAGTTGGCCAGGTCTAATATTCAGACCATGGGCCGACTCATGGAAGTCACCAGCAAGTATGCGACTAGCGAGGAGGCAATGTGGTACGAGGACAAGGGCAAGTCAAAAGCTGAGTCCTCAAGCCGCAAAGACCACGTCGACTCAGGTCGGAAGCGTGGCGACAACCGCCCCCAGAAGCGAAAAGCTGGCACCAGGGATGGAGTTAGTGGCGCCGACTTGGTCGCGGCCGCTGAACGTGGCCCCCAGCGCGGCGATGGCGGCCGAAAGAAGGAGTGCCCCTGGCTGCAACGCAAGGCGCCAAGGCTCACCTTCGAGGAGATCCTCGACAAACCCTACTCCTTCCACAGCACCCCCGACTACCAAGCGGGCCACTCGACTAGGGAGTGCAGCTTCTTAAAGCGCCTTCAGGAAGAGAAGCAACCCGATCCTGATGCTGGCAGTGAGGGTGGCCCAGCTGCGGGTGGTGGCGCCGCCCAATATCCCCCACAGAAGGGCGTCCTCATGATTTTCCGAGGATCTGATTCTAAAAGGAATCGAAAGCTGCGGTACCGCGAAGTGAACACGACAGTGCCAGCAGTTCCCCAGTGGCTGGACTGGTCTGAAGTGGCAGTCGGATTCGACCGGCTCGACCACCCGGACCAAGTTCCGCATCCAGGCAAACACCCCCTAGTGGTGGATCCGCAGATCGGCGGCTTCAAACTCCGCAAGGTCCTCATGGATGGTGGCTCTAGCATCAACATCATCTTCATGGACACCTTGAAGAAGATACAGATCTTGGAGTCCCAGCTCCATCCCACTAGCACAACCTTTCATGGGATTGTGCCAGGGAAGTGCGCCAGACCTCTGGGCCAAGTCTCCTTGGAGGTTGTGTTCGGCGAGCCGAACAATTTACGAGTCGAGACCCTGACTTTTGAAGTTGTCGACTTCAAGAGCGCCTATCATGCCAATTTCGGCCGCCCAGCTTACGCCAAATTCATGGCTAGGCTGCGGTATGTATACCTCAAGCTGAAGATGTCAGGTCCCAAGGGGGTCATCACAATCACTGACGACTTCAAGCGCTCCAACGAGTGCGACATCGCCAGTGCAGACATAGCCGAGTCTCTGATTGCGACTCAGGAGCTGGACGACGTCAAGAGGTCTGTCGACCTCGAGCAGGCTCCACCAAGCAAAAAGGCGGCAACCGAGTCCGCCTTCCAGTCGGCCAAGGACACCAAGAGTGTCCAGGTTCACCCAAATGGCCCGTCCAAGACGGTTCAAATCGGGTCCGACCTTGAGGCCAAATAGGAAGGCGCACTCGTCGACTTCCTTCATGAGAATTGGAACATCTTCGCATGGAAGCCCGCTGACATGCTGGGAGTGCCAAGGAAGTTTGCCGAGCACTCCCTCAACGTCGCTAAAGATGCAAAGCCGGTCAAACAATCTCTTCGCCGCTTTGCTGAAGACAGGCGTAAAGCCATCAGAGAAGAGATCACCCGACTCCTTGCAGCCGGGTTCATCAAGGAGGTTCTTCACCCGAACTGGTTGACAAACCCAGTCCTGGTTCTCAAGAAGAACAAGACTTGGCGCATGTGTGCAGACTACACGTCCCTGAATAAGGCATGCCCCAAGGACCCGTTCGCACTACCTCGCATCGACCAGGTAGTCGACTCCACAGCTGGCTGTGAGCATTTGTGTTTTCTGGATGCCTATTCAGGCTGTCACCAAATTAAAATGAAGGAATCAAATCAAATAAAAACTCCTTTCATTACCCCGTTTGGGGCTTATTGTTATATCACTATGCCTTTTGCTTTAAAAAATGCTGGTGCTACGTATCAGCGATGTATGCAGAAATGTTTGCATGACCAGATAGGCAGGAATGTCCAAGCTTACATTGAAGATATTGTGATAAAGACATGAAAGAGCGCGGATCTCTTGACCGACTTGGCCGAAACCTTCACCAATCTCAGAAGATTCGACATGAAGCTCAACCCGGAGAAGTGCGTCTTTGGAGTTCCTTCGGGCAAGTTGCTCGGTTTTATCGTTTTCGAACGAGGAATCGAGACAAACCCGGACAAGATTGACGCCATCCTCAAGATGGGCAAACCGAAGGACCTGAAAGCCGTCCAACGTCTAACTGGATGTGTGGCTGCGCTAAGTCGGTTTATCTCCCGACTCGGGGAGAAAGCTTTGCCTTTCTACTGACTCCTCAAGAAATCCGACTCCTTCGAGTGGACCGACGAAGCCCAGAAAGCCTCCGACGACCTCAAGCGCCTGTTGTCTACACCTCCGGTTCTCGCTGCACCGATGGAAGGACAGCCCATGCTGCTCTACATCTCGGCGACCAACCAGGTGGTCAGCGTCGTCCTGGTGGTAGAACGCGCTGAAGAAGGCCAGGTGCAGAAGGTACAGCGACCCGTCTATTATATCAGTGAGGTCCTCTCCGAATCGAAGCAACGTTACCCGCACTACCAGAAACTCGTCTATGGCGTGTTTTTAGCGACGCGGAAGTTGGTTCACTACTTCCAAGCTCACTTGGTTACCGTGGTTAGTCACGCCCCTTTATCAGACATCATCAACAACAGGGACGCCATGGGCTGAGTCGCTAAGTGGGCGATCGAGGTCATGCCTCACGACATCAACTACGAGCCCCGCAAGGCCATCAAGTCTCAGGCTCTCGCCGACTTCATCATCGAATGGACTGAAGCCCAGTCCCTCCCGACCCAACTGCACTCGGAGCACTGGGTCATGTACTTCGACGGCTCGAAGATGCTCGCTGGCTTGGGGGCTAGAGTCATCCTCATCTCCCCCAAAGGCGACAAGCTCAATTACGTGTTGCAGCTCCACTTCGTGGCATCCAACAACGTCGTGGAGTATGAGGCACTGCTGCATGGCCTGCACATAGCCATTTCACTTGGCATCCGCCGACTCCTTTGTCGCGGAGACTCGGATCTGGTGGTGCAGCAGGTGATGAAGACGTGGGAAGCCAGGGACCCCATCATGGCCACATATTGCACCGCCGTGCGTCGACTCGAAGGCTATTTCAAAGGCCTTGAGCTTCACCACGTTCGTCGGGCTGACAATGAAGCAGCCGACTCCCTCGCCAGGATTAGTTCCGCTCGCGAAAAGGTGCCACCCGGAATTTTTCTTCAGCAGCTACTGCAACCTTCCGTCAAAATGGAGTCGGCAACCACGTCATCTGAAGTCGAACCTCAAGACCCTGGACTGACCCTCCCAGCCCAGGAAGGCGTCCTGGCGGTCATCCCGCTCTGGACCCAGCCGTTCCTCTCTTACCTTCTGCGCAAGGAACTCCCTGAGGATCCGACTGAGGCGCGTCGCATTGTGCGCCGTGCTCGAGCCTACACCATCATCAACGGCGAGCTCTACAAGTGTAGCATCACTGAAAATTTCCAGCGATGCATATCGCCGGAGGAAGGCAGTGCAGTGCTCGAGGAAATCCACTCGGGAACTTGTGGTCACCACGCTTCATCATGTGCGTGGTCGGCAAGGTTCTCCGCTAAGGTTTTTTCTGGCTCACTGCTCATGCTGTTGCAGAGGAACTCGTTCGCACCTGTGAAGGCTATCAGAAGTATGCCCGCCAATCACACCTGCCGGCTACCATGCTCAAGACCATCCCTATCACATGGCCCTTTGCCATGTGGGGACTCGACATGGTGGGTCCGCTCAAGAAAGCGAGAGGGGGATTCACCCACCTCCTTATGGTGGTGGATAAATTCACTAAGTGGATTGAGGCCAAGCCCATCATGAAGCTCGATGGTCTGACTGTTGTCAACTTCATGAAGTGGGTCGTCTTCCGATTCGGTATCCCTCACAGTATCATCACCGACAATGGCAAGAACTTCACCGCCGAAATCTTTCGCCAGTTTTGCCGGGACCACAGCATCCGAGTCGACTATGCTTCGGTGGCTCATCCGCAGTCCAACGGCCAGTTGAGCGCTCCAATGCACTCATCCTCCAAGGCATCAAGCCCCGGCTGCTGGTTCCTCTACAAAGAACTGCCGGCTGCTGGATCGATGAGCTCCCTTCTGTCCTCTGGAGCTTAAGGACTATTCCAAACCGGTCGACTAGCTACATGCCTTTCTTCATGGTCTATGGAGCTGAAGCTGTCCTGCCGAGTGACATCCTCCATGACTCCCCGCGAGTCACAGCATATGTGGAAGCAGATGCCGAGTCGGCACGATAGGTTTGACCTTGATCTCCTAGAAGAAGCCCAGGAACTCGCTCTTTCACACTCGGCTATATACCAGCAAAACTTGCGCCGCTATCACAGCCGCCAAGTCCGGGGCCGAGTCTTCAATAAAGGGGATTTGGTCCTCTAACTCATCCAAGACAAAGCCGGCATGCACAAGCTTTCGCCGCCTTGGGAGGGGCCGTTCATCATCAACCAAGTGCTGCACAACGGCGCCTACCGACTGGAGGACCCGGCATCCGGAGCAGTCACCGAAAGGACCTAGAACATTGCTCAGCTGCGTCCTTTCTTCACTTGAACTTTGTATTTTCAATAATTTATTGTTCGATCATCAATAAAATCTGTTTCTCTCGAGCGACACTCAGGAAACACGTTTTTTCCACAATTCTAAGATGGACTCATCTTGTTCATAATTTTGTTCCCTTGGGCAACCCCCGGGGGCTACACTAAAAAACCGAGTGGCTTGACTCTCCCGGGCAACCCCCGGGGGCTACCTCAACCCACTGGGTGTATCATCACTCGGTGCAAGTTATTTTGAGTCGTCTAAACTTTGTGTCTACACGAGCGTCTAAGTAAACGTGTACGGTACCTAAGGCCCACTCTTCGTCCCCAACTACAGTCGCAACCCGGCTGTCCGGTTGGCAAGAGCAAAAGCTAAAGGTCGGCCTGCACGCGAAAGGACTCGGCGTAGAAGCAAACCCGGATGAGCAAAATAACTTGTACAAAATAACTTAAAACATTTCATTGCAAAATAACAAAGTTTTTACAGCATTCCACTCAGCATACGAGGGCTAATACAAAATATTTTTATTCTTCTGGAGCCAGCTCCACGCGCTCCTCCAGATCGATGAACCCGGCAATACGGCTGGCGGCGCGGCGCACTCAGGAAAGCAGCTCGAGCGGGTTGACCGGCTTGCCCTCTGCGTCGAGTGGAGCTCCAACGGAGATGCTGTTGACGTCCGCATCAGGATGGTGTGCCAACACCATCGCCAGCACCATGCCGGTTCCCGAGCGAGCCGCCGACTGCTTCCACTTCTCCACCTCCGTCGAGCCTTGTGAAAGCTTGTCAGCGAGGGCGAAGATGCTGGAACTCGCTTCTTCGTTCGGCCATAGCGTGGTGCAGAGGTCTTGCGTAGCCGACTTCATGCTCTGCACCAGGCTCTTCACTTGGAGGAGTCCGTCCTCCACAGTGACGACGCAGCTGGACATCATTTTTGGTGTCCAGAATGCCTCGAGAGCTGCTTCCGTTGGGTTCGTCAGTGCCCGGAGTCAGAGTGCCGCCTGCCTCGCCTGTTCCTCGAGTTCTGGGCAAGCATCTGGGTACGAGTTATGGCAAGGAAGCGGACAAGGAAGCGTGCGAAAAGAAGTAGGGTCTTACCGAGTAGAGTCTCGTTGGCCTTCTTAAGGTGTCCCATGAGCTCCGCCTCGCGCTTCTCCCACTCGACGATGGCTGCAACATGCCAGTTCTGCGACTCAGTCATCTTCGAGTAGAAGCTGTCGACTTGCACCCGCAGCTCGCGGTTCACAGCCTGCGACTGTCCGTATTGCTCCACCAGCTGCTGATGCTCTGACTGCAGCAAGGCAGCAGTCTCCATGGTCTCGCGAGCTTGCCTCAGCTCGCTGTCGAACTCGGCCACCTTGGCGTCGATCATCTCTGACACCTTTTCCAACGGGACGGAGGCCTTCAACTGTCCGCGCAGGCGGCCATTCTCGGCCTCGACGTCTACCGAGTCAAAAAGATTAGAATCAGAAAATTTCGAGGCAAACAATTACAATGATCCGGATACTTATTCCTGAGGGCGGCGAGCTTCCCCTCAAGCTACCGACTCCGGGTCCTTTCTTCAACCAGCGCCTTCTCAAGGGAGGCGTTCCTCTCCATGAGGGCTTGGCTGTATCCGCCGAGTCAG